>JAGFNQ010005097.1:0-28636 GCA_024364735.1 Boesenbergia rotunda
TTTGTACGGACTGTCAGACAGAGATTATTAGCAGCGCTGGATTGCCAGGAAAGCTATGCTGACCGGAGGCGCAGACCCATAGAGTTTGCTGCGGGTGATCATGTTCTCCTTCGAGTTTTACCCAAGAAAAGGGTGAAACGTTTTTGTCTCAGAGGTAAGCTAGCTTCATGTTATGTTGGTCCATTCCAGATTCTGGAATGGATTGGAGTTGTAGCTTATCGCCTAGCACTTCTACCGTCTTTGACCGACGTCCATGACGTGTAGTATGTATCCATGCTGAGAGGTCATGTACTAGATTCCACACTATCTGAGATGTCGTTCCACTCCAGTTTGACAGTACTTATGAGGGGGTATCTGTATGAATTTTGGGTTTCCAGGAGCGTCGGTTGCGGAACAAGGCAATCCGATTGGTTAATGTCGAATGACATCACCATTCAGATGTCGAGACGACCTAGGAGCTCGAGAATACTATCCGAGCTCGCTATCCCCAGTTGGTTGTTTGAGGTACGTGCTACATGAATTTCGTTCAGTATTTTGGTACTGTTTGACCGTACCTAGCACAGGTGACAACGAAAATTTGGGGACCAAATTTTTATTAGTGGGGGAGAATGTTAAAATCCGAAAACTCGGAGGGCTAAAAGGTAAACAGGGGATAAGTTAACGGCTGAAATGGGATGGAAAAAAAAATAGGGGCTTGGTTGCAAAATGTCCGCTTATATAGGGATGATTTCGGTTCATCTCTTCATTTGCCCTAGCACCCGAACCCAACGCTTCATTCCTTCTTCTTCCTTGCGACTGAGCCACGGCCCGATCTTTCCTCTCTTCTCCGTATGCCCTAGCTCGTAGCCGCACACCCTTGACGCCACAATACACCGAGCGCACGCGAGCCTGTGTGTTTCGTTCTTCTCCTCCTTCTCCATAGCCAGAAGCTAATGCCGATCCGATCCTTCCTCTTTTCATTCCCTTCTCCTCTGGCTCCTATGATCGAAGCGGACACGCGAGGGCTAAGAAGGTGGCATCACCGACTGAGCACCTCACCTTTGAATCCGACCAGGTAAGGTTTCATTGTTCCGATCGATCTTGGATATTAGGTCTTAGAAGTGGAATTTTGTAGCTGTTTATGCCCTAATTGGATCTCGATGGCTTCTGATCAAATTGTTTATGCGATCTTGATGTTGGGGTTGCGTTCGAATTGGATTTTTTTGGGTTTTCCTTCTGCTGGTTCGGGATTCTTAAAGAGCAATCGGATTTTGGTTTGGGATTGTGAATCCTTGTTGTTTTGGTGGGATATAGTGTTCTGTGTAGATCGATTTGAGTTCCTAGTGTTTGGTTTAGGTTTCTGTTTTTGCCGAGTGTTTTGATGGTGATGATGGTTATAGTTCCGATTGGTGTAGATCTTGATCAATCTGAATTGTGGTTTGGATCAGATTGTGAGAGGCTTCAGGCTCTCTAGGTTTTGCTATATACTCTAGCTTGTGGTTCTTGATGAATCATAGGTCTAATTGAGGTGGATTTCGTGATTAGTTTTATCTTTCTGTTTAGCTTGTTGATCAGATTCAGAGGTTGTGTTTCCTTTGTTCTGATGGAGTGTATCCCGCGGTGGATTCAGATTTTAGAGTGTTAATAGTATGCGGATTCGATTGTTGAATTCTGATATGGTGTTGGATTTGTGCTTCCACCCTCGGGTTTTGTGCTTGTGCTGTTTGTTAGCATGAGTTGGTTAAGGAAGTGTGGTTCTATTTTCTTCTTTTAGTGTTAATTGCTTAGTGTGAATTGGGTTAATGCGAAGTTAGGGTTTGATCCCAATATTAGAAGGGTGTGACTTAGCTGATTTGTAGATGATACAATTAGCTAAGATGGATTTGTTTTGATGCAGGGATTGAGTTGATTCACTCGTTGCGGATATTATTTCAGACGGGGGGTTCTCGATGCTTGGACTTCTTCATATCGAGGCGAGTATCTCTTTTATGCATAGCTAGACATAGTTAGCAGTAGGGATATCTGATATCTGTATCTCTGTGCTATTGCTTCGGTAGTTGTATCCGTTAGCTTTAGTGCTTACTGTTTCTGTATGGATTGATGATGCACAGTTTACCTTATACCTTACGCTAGGATTTAGGTATTGGTGCATACCGGTTATCTGGACTACTGCATATCATGTAGATGACAGCAGGGATAGATAGTGGATGATGTATGGGATAGTGACATGCATCATTATTGCACGTAGCATAGGGGACGACCTTTGACTCCCTGGAGGTTGAGATGGGCCGTCGTACTTGCTACTCATGTAGGGGCATATGTAGGCGACCTTTGACTCCCCTAGTGGTTGAGATGGGCCGTCAGACCTGCCACATGACCTGTCGTGTAGCCCCGTTGGTGGACCCGGCGCTGCAGCAGGTCCCCTACCTATTTAATGATAGCGAGGGATGTTTAGAGCATTACTCCACCCGATGGTGGGGTACGTTTATGGTCTCCGACCCTATCCATTCGGTCTCGCGTGTACCGCCTTATAGACCGTCTGTTCGTGCAGGGAAGACCAGGTCAGAGCCCTACCCACTCAGTTCGCGTGCTTCCGCGACCTATACCGACTGGTGTCAGGGGTGACCCATGTTGCATCATGAGCATGCTCTGCATCTCTGCACTTGGTTGTGTTTGCTGCACTTGATTGTTGCACTTGGTTGACATGCATACTACCGGGTTTGGATCGACGCAGGTAGGCATGTAGTTCCTTTACTGTTTATGGTTCAGTTCTGTATTTCTTTTTACTGCAGTTATCTTCAGTATTGTGATAGATAGATAGACGGTGACTTACTGATATTATTTCTTCCTGTGCATATTAGACTGTATTCGCTGAGTTCTTAGAACTCACCCCGTTGGCTCTGTTTTTTTTTTCTCTTTTCAGGATGATCGTCTAGATTGCCCAGCAGCCTGTCCCAGTTCATGTGTCTCCGAGACGATTTCCGCGGTTGTTCTATGTTGGTTGTGGTATATGTTGGTACCCTTTTCTTTTATTCATTTTGTTTCTTTTTCCTTCCGCTGTCATATGTTGTGCTCTGTTGTGTCGTTCATTTTACGACAGTATAGTTGTACTTTTGTGTGTCATGGAGGCCTCGATTTCGTTTTGGTTTTGTCGTAAGTCGTACCGATACGCAACTTTGTCGTCGTTTTCGTTCTCGCTTTATACAGTCGCTTGTTCCAGCCCTATAGGCTGCGGTACAAGCAGGCTGAGGTAGTCGGGGCAATCTGGTTTTTGGATTGTCCGCCGGGACAAGGGAGTAGCTGTCCGGTCGGTATCGGACGAGCGGCTCCTCGTCCTCTCCGTGAAGACTTCGATATCTTGAAGTGGTGGTCACAAAAGGCTGAAAGCTTCCCCGTCCTCTCCGTGATTGCAAAAGAAATTTTAGCTTCTCCAGTGTCAACTGTTGCTATGGAGCAGACATTCAGTGTCGGCGGCAACATATTATTGAACTACGATCAACTATGTCTCCCGACTCATTGGAAGCTCAAGCATTACTAGATGATTAGACCAGAGCCGAGAAGCGAATCCAAGGAATGTAACTTTCAGAAGACGAAGTCGAAGAATTTGATACCGAAGGAACAAATACAACGGGAAAGGGAGGAAATGGAAGTGAGTGAGAAAGGGTAAAAATGTTAAAGAACTATACGTGGGCTTTGATTCCCCTACACCCTAAGGGGATACGTAGGCAACTTATATAAGTGCAAACTTTTTTTTTAATAAATTTTTTTTTAATTTAATTTTTAATTTTTAATTTTTTTAATATAAAAATCTTGAACCGTGACGAACCGTGAACCAAACCGTGAACCGGAGGTTCCGAACCGTGAACCGTAACCGGCTTGGGCGGTTAAGGTTAAGAGTCGACCTCCCACGAACCGGCGGTTCCGAACCGTCGAACCGTCGGTTCCGAACCGTGGTCGGGTCTAACTTACCTTGGTACCTTCAAGACTTAACCTTTGCTAGATGTTCAACTCCTAGCTAACCCGACTTCCATTGTCAAGACCTCAACTCCCACCCGACTTTCTTGAACTTTTATATAGTTCCCAACTAGGTTTGTTTAGTTTTCAACTAGGTCTTCCATCGCCTTGTCTTCAACCAGGTCTTCCACTGCTGCCTAGTTCCATTAGGACTTTAATTGCTTAGTCCCACTAGAACTTTGCCATCTCCACCAAGTCATTGCATCCTGTCAAGTTACTAACACCTACAAATTTACTTGACAATCTTGTTAGATCACAAACAAATCTAACTTTACACTTAATCATACATCAATATATAGGTTCACTCCCAACACCTACAATTGTAAGACTATTGTACTCATCATGAATACCGACCTTTAAGAGGTTTCTCCACCTCCAATTCCTAATCGCGAAGAATAAAGTATAGAGGATTATATATGGAAGTGATCCACCAAAAGAATCATCGGGCATGTAATAGGAACATGATATATGGCTATTGAATCACATAAACTCTTGTGTTTGCATCATGGTATATTTGTGTTTGCTTCCTTTTTTTTACTACTAACATTATTTGTGATTTTGTTAAAACTGGAGCAAGACTAGTAGTTTTACATTCACATGCATGAATGTTATTCACTCCCCCTTCTACCGCTCATCCTTTTGAGCCATGTGCTCCAACACAAAATTTATCTAGTCATACTATTGAAATTGCATGAAATTATGTCATTATTGTTTGTATTATGAGTTAAATTGTTTTTTATATTACTTGCTAATGAAATTGCATTTCGAATTTGCTGCTAAAACACTTGGTACCTTGGTGTAGCATTAATATGATATATGTGATTGTTAACCGACGGAATAATATTGACCCTATTCAATTTTCTAACATTTTTGAAAATTCTAATGATTTTTTATAAAAATAATTTTATCTGTTGATTTTTTTTTAAAAAAAGATATGTTTCTAAAATTTGATAAATTTTTAAACTTTGTATGTTATTCTATGTAAATTTTCAAGCCTAAATAATTACGACATTTAATTCACTATGACAATTCAATCAAGGACTTTGTATGTCAACTGAATCAAAATAGAAACTAAAAAATCTCTCTTTGCACTATCTTTTTTAATATACTTCTTTTCAAATTTAATTAAATGATTTCATGCAAATTATTATGATGCAGAACATGCTTAGACTTATTCTCATGATTACATAGCATGATTAAACTTGGCTGTCTAGATGTTTGCTTAAAATGCATACTTTGTGGATGCATGTTTTATGACCATGCCTACTTTTCTATTTACGTAGTAAATTGCATGTGTTTACTACTACTTTTAAACCTAATCATTTTTAATTATGTGTTAGGAAGAAAGGACAGATTTATGTTAGTAAACTTAATCATCCCCTAAGAATGAGTGAAATCCTAGCTCAAAGGTGAGCTTTGGTAAAAGGGGAGGGAAGCCACATAATTTCAATATTTATTAATTTTATCCTACCTTAAATGGATTAAGTATCATAAGAGAGATTCTTGGTGCAAAAATTCTCCCAAGTCATTCGGAGGAAATTGTTGGCACAACAATGCTCATAACTAGCTGGGTTCAATATCGTTGCCCTATTGATGTGTTTAGAAGGGTTTAAATTAGGATTTCCTTTGTTATTGATAGGTGTGCATCAAGTTTGTAGGGCCTTAAGGTGGACTCAAAGGTGATCGACGAAAGATGGTGTGAGGCATTCGAGAGATCAAGAAAATCCTAGTGAGGTGGACTTTCGGATGAGGAGAATGAAGTGATTGATGGTTTGATAGATTTGAAAACCTACAACAAGAGAGCCTCATAGGTGACTTAGAGGATGATGACATGTGGGAGATCTTGATGCATCCAAGGGATTAGGTTTTGACAATAGGTAAAATCTAGACCAGCTATATATATAAGATAGACTATATAGTGGCTCTAGTGAAGGATGGTAAGTGGAGCAAACTTGTAATGCTTGATGCATTCAAAGGATTAAAAAGATAGATCCGCTGTCTCAGTGAGCCTCTTAAAATTGGTCTCATAGATATGGAGGGAGGTAAATTCAGGTACACAGGTGGAAGGCGCATGGTGGGAAAGCACCAAGTCACTAGTTCCCGGGAATCGACCACTGACTATTACGTCAGAAATGTCATGCGTACATCGTCTATGCTACGCTCTAAAGGCTGCATTCAAAGAATTAAAGACCTAGTGATAGGTGGATTTGGCCAACATAAAGTTGCAACAAATGAAGATCTATAAGATGATGAGATGTGAGAGATTATGTGTGAATTGTAATCTTTGGTTCACATCTTTAGGCAAAATCATCAGGGGAAGAAATGGCAAACTGTGTAAGAACTACCTGGCTTGTACAAAGCCTTCGATTAGGGAACAACAAATTCATTATTGTAGTCTAAATTCAATTAACTCAATTCTAAAGTGTTTTTGTTGCTTAAGGGTATAAATCAAGTAAAGTCCAACTCCTCAAGCAAAGTCAAATGATTGAGAGTAAGCCGAGGGTTGGTCGAGTTGCAAACTCTCTATTTGTGAACAACATATTTTCTATTGGGATTGATTTGACTAAACTACAGTTCGGTCGAATGAACAAGAATTTAGTCGACTAGAGATTTTTTTTTTTTTGAGTCAATTGAATTGTTGACCATTGGTTCACAAAAGATAGTTGATTAATGTACGATTTCAGTCATTAATTGCACCTATTTGAAAAACTATCCAATGAATAACCATTGGAAGCCACTCTGTAAATATCAAGTTTGTTTTCTCTTAGAAAACTGTATTTAAATTTGCTCCGCATAATCTTTAAACACTAACCAAGGTCTTTTAGAAGGTTTCATCTACAAACCACTAGAAATGTCTTCTTTCATTTTTTAGTTTTACATATTTACTAGAAGACACACTTATAAGTGGTTTCTCAATAGAAAATGAGATTCTTACTGGTAGGATTTTGAGATTGATCCACCATGCATATCGATTATCAAGTTGTGAAGTATTTTATTAAGTGTGTGTTTATTTTCACTATGCTTTTGTTCTCTAATAAAATAAATACATGAACACCCCTGTCAACGGACTAACAAAGTTTAATACTGTCATTTTATGGCACATTGCATAACATTGACTCTGTCAATTTTATGGCATAAGATCTTTTCTGATTTTATTAAAAAATATCATATATTACTTTCAGTGTATAAAATAAATTTTCAAACACAATAATTATATTCTATACAAAATTGATCAATCAATACAAATATTTCCCCTCAATATTTTACAGGAAACTTTGCCACCTCAAAAATTTATAACTTGTTTCTCCTTAAGAATTCAGTACATGATAGAAAGGTTCCTTTGTATGTTTAGTTGCAGCAACTTCTTAATTACTACTATATCACTGAAAATGAGGAGAGGGATATTTACGGACCTATCCATGACCGTGCATTTCAGCTTTTATTTTTTTATTTTTTAAACTTTCGATTATGTCAATAAGATTTTACCTAGCCTTCGGGATTGAATTATAATGTTAAGCACAAAAAAATTTTCAAGCTGAAAAATATTATTTGATGTGCACGATAAAATCTTAGGTAAGTTTCATTGTGTTATATATATATATTTATATTAAAATATATATATATATATATATTTTATATATATATATATTCGCAAACATTGGCATGTCTAACAAGGGCACACTATATATATGTATATATATCATGACTTTCATACATATGTGAGCAAGGGACATGCATCATTCATGATGAAGCCTCATCCATTATTCCATTATATGTAAGCATATATAAAGTAGTTAATAAGGCTTCACCTTGGTCATTTTATATAGATTTCATGGTCCCTGTTTGCAGGTCTTTGTGGCGTAGCAACTAGCATCGAAGGGGAGCGTATTTACTGCAGACTTGTCTAAGTTTTGCATCGTCCCATGGCCCAGAGAATTGGGCGTCCCATCCTGGTGGGCAGCCATGACTACTTCCTCATATGGACCCTCTCTTGCAGCTGCCATCACAATTACTGATGAACTCAATAGAAACATTGCTACTATCAGAGCGGAGGTAATCAGCATCAACTTCATTCCTACTGTAACACACCACACTGGTTTAAGCAATAAGACAATAATATATATAATCGACCATATATGTTAAGTATCGCTGGATAACTAACCTTCAGTTAATCTAAAGAAGCTCCGAGTACTATATGATATATCAACTCATGCGAATATGAAGGGGTATATATAGCTAGTCAGCTTCAGAAGAGTCTAGTAGTGGAAGAACATGCATGGCCGTTTATTCTCGACTAACACTTATTGATTTCGGCCACTTCCTGAGTGGTGACAGTGCTATTCAGGTGGTAGTACTATTTAGATGTGATTCTGTGGAAGAAGAGGATAATGGAAGAAATATTACTATAATATTCTCTGGAGAATGTGTATTTAGAATGATTAATGAATGGATTTATAACGATTGTGTTATTAGTTACAGTGTGCTTTCGATGTGTAGTAACAATGTTGTGGAGCATGCACTTGGATTCGATCGTTGAATTATTGAGCTTGAGGTCATGATATGCGTGCATGCACTTACAACAGAAAGAAGCGTGCAAGGAGTTTGAAGTGATCACTGCCTACATCTAGGAATTTTACTTAGAGTTAATAATATGCCTTTTGAATTCAAAAAGAAAATTGTAATGTTGATGTCTAATCATTCAAATACATGGTATGTAATACTGTTACAGCAATGTAGCTAGGCATGCATGCGTGGAATATTCTTGTCATATATTTCTAAGCATATATACATTTTTGTGGGGATGCATAGCTAGCTAGGCTTTCCAAATTATCTTGATTACCCCTAGCTAAAAACAAATACAGTTACTAGCTAATTAAATGCAATAAGGAATATATAACAAATCCTACCTATAATATATATATATATATATAATATATATATATATATATATGTTGATCTTTATTATTCATTTTTTGACTAGCTAGTGCAACCTAATTGAATTAGGTGCATGTATGCTTTCATCATCATCGAGAATTAAACCAGTTATGACCATATAGATTAAGGTGTATAGTTAAGAGTGTCGGCCATGAAATAACATATCTGATTAGGAATGAATTCAAAGACTTGTTGTGCAAGTTTCTTAATTCACTCTTAAGTGGGGAAGTGCAAATCTTGGCGGCAAAACAGTGATTCGTTCATCTCAGCGCCTCTGCCAATTCGTCTCAGGGTTAACACGGAGGAGATAAATCACGAGAATTACTAGTCCGAACAGTGACTAACGCATAAGAGAGAACAAGCACCTGACTTAGCCAGAATTTGACAGCAAACCTCTTGGTGGCAACTCCTCATGCACTAGCCACTACTCCATCCAATGGTGATGGGGAAGTGCAAATCTTTGAACTTTGTATGATTGTATTGGACATCAGCATTGTATTATTTCATAAAAATCATATATATCAACTCTACTTATAAATAATACCACATCTAAAACTAAGAGAAATTATAAATCAAATCTCCATCTATAATAACTATTCATATCCTTAATTAATATCTTCTACAAGACTAATTAGCTAATTAACAGTTGTACTTGTAGGTATACGATGAAGGCACAAATATTCTACACTCCCTCTCAAGTTAGGTTGTAGATGTTAATTAATTAAGCCTATTTCGAAGTTATAAATTTTCATAATTCTTCCTTGATGTCTACTCTTTGAAGATTAATTAGCAAATGTAGTCCTTGTAGCCACATATCGCTGCACATATATCATATGTCATTGCTCTACATTCGACTTCTGCACTCTTAATATGATAAATTGTTCTTGCTATGCGATGTATCAATGTTTGCTCGCACACGTGCAATAGCTGAAAATTGATCTTAGATCAACTACTGATTTTGCCCAGTCAATATCACTGCCTTAATATGCTCTCTCATTTGGATTATTCATGAATTAACTCACCATTATAACCAAGTAGCCAATATGAAAAGTATATAAATTTGACCATGAGCCCTGATATCTTCCTTTATAAACTAGTGTACAGGCTTTTTTGGTTTCTAGTTTGATTGTTGAGTCCATGGGAGTGTCTATTTGCTTGAATTTGAGCATTCTTTTGCCAAGAGACTGAGACTTTTTGCATTTAATCACGCTATTTCCATTCCAAGAAAATACCTGAGCTGGCTTCTTAAATCTTTGATTTCAAATTCTTTGGCTAGTAAGCTCTGGACTGTATTTATCTCTTGCATATAATAATGATGATAATGCTTGTTTGAGGTGAATTTAACAAATAGCAGATGTTATCCACCTGACATTGTAGATACCAATTATTCTTGATGAATCTAGTAAATCTATGAAACCAAGCTCTCAGGCACTGTTTGAGCACGTATAATGATTGTTTCAACCTTCAACCTTTGTTGATTTTAGCGTATGAATGACTCAAATTTAGGAGGGATACTCATGTAAACTTCTTCCAGTGACAAAAGTGCCCTTGACATTGATAACTTGTATGTCGTACTACGGTTAAAATTATGATATCGAACCCTCTATTCTAGTGCAGTATGTCGTACTACGTGTATGCCCTTACAGGATGGACTGATAATTAACACGTGAGTGTTGTCAGCATGAGATCTGGAGGTCAAAATTTAGCAAAGCCAATATACCCGCCCTCCCCACGTACTAGCCATAACATCCAAACTAGTAACCCCCGTGATTTATCTTCTCCGTATTAACTCTGAGACGGGTTAACAGAGGTGTTAAATGAATGAATCGTCTTCTGTCAGCATAGTGCAATATAGGGCTATTCGGATTGTTTCTAAGAGAATGCAATTGTGAATAATATTTCAGATGCCCAAGCTAAGGACAGTCAAGAGAAATAAATGCCATTGATAGGAATATAAATTTGCTAAACTACAAACACGAATGCTAAACTACAATCGGAAAGCAACGAAACAGCATGGTAGGAATAAAATATTACGAGAATTAAAATGCATTAACTTAAATAAAAGTAATGTAAGAGGAATTTAACCACAAGCAAAAGAACTAAATAAAACTAAGCACTACATGTTGTTTGATTTACTCTTAGGTAATATAATAAAAACTTATTTATTAAAAGATTTTAATATATATAATCTAATATAATATTTTACCATATTATTTTTAATTCAATCCTAAATATGATGATATTTATGTTTGTCCAAATTAAAAATAGAAAAAAATACTATGATATTATATGTTTGTTCGCATATTCAATTAAGTAAAAAAAAATTATATCAATCGCTAGATCGACGATTTGTAATTATATTTATTTTAATTTTTAAAAATTAAAATTTCAAAAAATATATAATATTATTATTATTAGTGATATGTATAAAAAAAAATTCGGATAATATATTATTTTTTATTATTTTAGAACATATTTAGATAATTTTATTAGCTTTAGATTAAGTCAATTTAACTTATTCCAACCAACTATAATTAGAAATTGATTTATTTAATTTACTAAAATTTTTGCTATCACTTTCGCTACGGCACCGACTTATAATCCGTTGGTGAGTGGAATCCACCACCGACCGATAACGGCTGAAGGTGAAGAAGATAGGGGGCTTCGCTAAAGAAGAATTTGTTGGGCAGGGGACCTCGACGGCTTCCTTTCGCTGAGGATGCATTTGAGGATGAACGCCGCATCGGCGATCGTCGATGAGGCTGAGTAAAGAGCCAAGGCGGAGTAAAGAATCGGGGTCGCTGCCATGGGTGCGGAGGTAAGAGGATGTCGACATTGTACAGCCAGATCAAGATGGAGACAATGTTGCGGGGGCGAGGCTGTAGGAGAGTAGCCGGTCGATCTTGTGAAGCATGATCAAGTTGAAGATGGAATCTCTTGGAGTTGAAAGGATTAAAAGCAAGCCTTCGTAATCTTAACTCTAGGAAGAAGAAAGGAAATAAGAATCGGGTAATCGTGATTTTCTTCGAAAAATCGCGAGCCTGTGATGGTTTCGTACACCGGCATGTCAGCGACTGCGTCGCAGGTAGAACCACATCGCGGGGGCACGCCGACGACGGCATCCCGGGTGGGCAGCGTGATGCTTATGGCCGGTGAGTGTCGACCATCATTGTGGTCGGCGATCTTGCATTTGTTGCATAGAAATTTTTTAATTCAATTGAATTTTGATTTAATCGATTAAAAAAAATAAAATTTAATAGATTAATGAATCGATTAAAATAGATCTGATAGATTAAAAATATATCTCATCGAGTATATGAATGTGAAAAAGTTTGATTTATTTAAATCAAATGAAAATGAAAAACATGTGATTTGTTTCTCACGTGAATGAACTCAAGCAAATTTGAATATCGATGGTACTGTAGAATTTTTTTAATGCATATAGTCTATTTCAATTGCTAGTGTGAGTTAAAATAGTTTGATTCATCTGAATCAAATCGGATTGGTTCAATCAAACTAGGTCTGATTTAAATCATTAATTGATTTAATTAGATCAATTTAATTCAATCATATCACAATCCAATTCAAATCATTTATTGATTTAACTAGACCAGTTTGATCCAAACAAACTCGTATGGTTCAAATCATTGGTTGATTTAATTCAGACAGTTTGGTCGAAACCAGAATGAATATGATTGGTTTAATTAATAGGTTAGAGTTTAAATTAAATAAGCTTAGGTTAAAAAATAACAATAAGACATCCCAATTAGATTAGTTCTAATGAGAACAAGGAAATAAACTAGTACTTTAGATCTAATTTCCCACTCAATCGAGCTAGCACGTTAGTTAATTGGAGCTACTCAAATAAAGAAAATTTATTTTTCTTATTTGTTTATGACTATGTGCGTTTGTTCTATGTATATATGTAAATTGAAATGAACCAGTTTTATTACTATATTGTCGATTTTATACTGATAATATTATTTTTCAATTCCAGATACCATATATGACATGCACCATGACTAGTCATGATGAGCAACGCAATGAGCTAATGTAGCAAATTGAGGAGGTCGACTACAATCCGGTTCTTAGAATCCAAGGAAATATGGGAAGGTTGGATTGACTATTCTGAAAACTCAAGCAGGAAGAATTTTCAATCTTTTATGATTATAGAATCGGGGCATTGGTTCGCTCATTGCCGAGGGGTGCTAGGGAAGTTGTACACCATATATGGGAATGCTATAAAGGGCGTATCTCATATACAGAATTATGTAAGGAGTTACTTGGCCATGAGTTTCGAAGGATCTAGAAGTTTTTGAGGAAGATTCAAAAGAGGATCTCGAAGATTCTGAAGAGGATCCTGAAAAATTTGAGGAGGATCCAAAGGAAGATCCTGAAATATTAGAGGAAGATCCTGAAATATTTAAGGAAAATCCTGTAGAATATCTGAAACATCTTGAAGCTGGCCAATTTGAGAATGTCCTAACAGAATTTGGGATAAGCGCGAAAGTGATGACCACTACCCTAGTGTTTTTTATTATGGAATTGATATTAGCTTATCTAGTTTATAAGAATTATGTTGTTGTTATTATTCTTGTGTATAAATTGAATAAGCTCATTTAATGAAGTTATATAGTATATGTTGGTGCAGGAAGCACCAGATCGAACCTTGTTTTGATATTGGCAAAGGATTCAAAGTTAAGGGTTGTTTGGTATCTAACAATGCTGCTTGAGTGTGCAGGAAACCAAGTCCTAGCGAAGGGCTGCTAGGCACCTGACGAAGGGTTGTCAGGAAAACAAGTCCTAGCGAAGGGCTGCTAGGCACCTGACGAAGGGTTGTCAGGGGAACAAGTCCTAGCGAAGGGCTGCTGGGCACCTGACGAAGGGCTGTCAGGGAAACAAGACCTAGCGAAGGGCTGCTAGGCACCAAGCGAAGGGATGCTTGGTATCCAAGACCTAGCGAAGGGCGGCTAGGCAAAAGTCCACCCGAAGGACCGGGCGGCAACCGTCTCCTGAAAGGAGTAGGTGAAAGGCGCTTTCTCGGGGGGTAAGAGTTTGCGTCGGTTCGACCTAGGATTGCGTGCCAATCCGAAGTCCGAACCAAGTCCTTAAGCTTAATATTATATGCATATATGCTTTGTGTTTTTGTATCTTGCAGGTAACAAGAACCGGAGACAAAGCGCAGGGTGCTGCCCCAGTCTTGGGGGCGCCCCCCAACTGGGGGCGCCCCCATGCAACCAGGGCGCCCCCAGCAAGGGGGGCGCCCCCAGGTGGACCTAAACATGTAGTTCTCATGAAGCAGGGTGACAGGTGTCAACCGGGGCGCCCGGAGCGTCCGGGGCGCCCTGATTAGTAGCTGTTTTGCTGTTTCGAAGCCAGAACACATGATAAGCCTCCACGGGGGCGCCTGGAGAATCCGGGGCGCCCTGGTCAACCATCTTATCAGCTGCGGCGAGGTAGACGCAGGGATAAAGTTTGACCGAGTCTTCCGGGGTGCCCCCAGCGACCGGGGCGCCCCCAGGAGGCCTATATAAGGGGTCTCGACCCCTCAGCTTGAAACACACTTCCTAACTGCGATTCTATTCATTCCGACCGACGACAACGCGCTAAAGATGAGGCTCTACGACCGGGAGGCTCTAGGAGGAAGTGCGCGGCACTTCGGAGGTCCAGATCGGCCGAGCTTCACATTTTTGCTTGGTTTGCAATTAATTACAGTATTTATTTTTCTTTATTATTGCTTGTAATATTGCACTGTAAGTCGGGTTTCTCCGCCTCCGAAAATTCCGGAAAGGAGACTATTAGTGGACTCAACGCCGAGTACATAGGCCTTGGACGTACTGACCTGGGGGGTTGGGAACCAAGTAAATAAACCTGCCGTGTCCCCTGTTTTGCTTTCTTTTATTTTATTTTTATGTTTCCGCTGCACTAACGCTCTGAGTCCAGAAGTCTTATGAAATATTTACGAAAGTTTTCACGATCGATATTCACCCCCCCTCTATCGACGGCACCGGTCCTACAAGTGGTATCAGAGCCAGGTTATTCAAAGTTGGTGCAACCACCACTTTGAAATTTTTTTTCGGATTTTTTTCGCTTTATTTTTCAAATAAATAATATCTGTGAGTGTATTTAAAATATCCTTACGCCTTTTTCAATTCTGAATTCTCATTTTCTCACCATAAGTCAGAATTGATAAAAGAATCAATTTGTGAAAACTTGTCGTAAAATTTTTTTATTATTATTTTAATATTTTTCCTCGAAATTCGTGCTATCTTAATTCGAGAAATTTTTTTTCTTACTTTTTCTTCATTAATCAAAATTGTTAAGGTCAACATTTTCAAAATTTTTTTTATTATTATTTTATCTCGAAATTCGTGCAAACACCTTTTGAGCTTGTTTTTCTCTCTCTCCCGCACTACTAATCCAAGACCAAGTCTTGGTACATCTCTATTTTTTTTTCCTTGTGTGCAAGATTTATCCTTAATGGCCAATCAAGAATGGAACAGTGTTCGTCCGCCTCTATTCTCTGGCGAGAACTTCAGAACCTGGAAAAGTCTAATGGAATCCCACCTGAAGGACAATCTAGATCTCTGGTTGATAATTCAAACAGGGTTCCACCTCCCTACAGAAGATGGACTATCAATTGCATGGGACAAACTGGATGAACCAACCCTCAACCAAATTGAGACTGATGCAAGAGCAACTGCAATTCTTCAATGCGGTCTAACTAACGAACAACTCAAGCTAGTTGGATCCTTCAACTGTGCTAAAGAAATGTGGGAGAAACTAATCAACCTACACGAAGAGAGCTCCGACATTGAGGTACTTGATGTCCAAGCATAGATAGCCGAATCAGAATCTGAACTCGAATCCAGAATCGAAATCGAACCAGTAGAATCAGACGACGAACTGACTAAGACGGTAACTAATTTTGAATCTTTTTCTAAATTAGAATTGAATAATCAAATAGATACTATAATGATCGAGAAAGGTATAAGTTTTATTGCAGGGAAAACTCCAAGAGAACTGCAAAAGAGGCCTCAACTAGAACCTGAGTCCAACTCAGACTCAGAATCTGACGACAAAGAAAGGTATCCTCGGAAACTTGTCCGGTTAGCTCGCGACCACTACAAAATACTGAGGAAACAATCAAGCAAAGGGAAGATGGCTAAAATCAAGGGGGAGACCTCCAAAAGGGAATCAAATGGTAAATTTACAGTATTTAATAATCCATTATTTACTATGAACAACATGATTAATTCATATGAAAATGTAATTCATAACATTGCTTATTGCGAAAATCTAGAATATTATTACCATTTTGAAGTGACTTAAATAATTTTTTATTAAATTGCATGTTTGATTGATTGATTGTTTATTTAATTTCTGCAATTTACCATGCTTAGACTTAGGTTTAGTTAGCTTAAGGACTTAACCAATTACTTGAAATTTGAAAACATAGTATTGGGAGGAGGTGAGATGATAGTACGTTGGGGAAACCAACTCTAATAAGACCAAGTCTACTTGGTCTCTTTAGACTGGTGAAACCAGCCGAAGCTACCGATCCAAGACCCAAGCTAGTTAGACCAGAAAATGACCTAATTTAATTTGAAAATGAAATTTCATTAAAAGGCTTTGTCAAGGAAAGGGTGGATGATCCCATAAGGCTATAGCCAAAGAAGGCCTAGTGCCTCGCCATGACCTGGAAGCCAATTTCTGAAATTTAAATTCAAATTATCTTTTGTCAAATTCGAATCTAACACAAATTTCAAATAATTATAAATTCTAATCTGTTTTCAAAATTTCTATTTTTCAAACTTATTCTGTTTCAAAAATCACTTAATCAGTGTTCAAAATTTCTGCTTTCTAAACTTATTTTTTTTCAAATCTGTTTTCAAAATTAAATAACTTTTTTCAAAATAAATGAAAATTCCTTTTCAAAATTAATTTTTACCTTCAAACCTGTCTCACAAGAACTTTTAAGGCTAACTGTTTGAAAACCCTAGATTGGGTGAGACAGGAAAATTAAGTTCAAATTAAAATTTCTTTTATGTTGTGTTTTAATTCAGAGGATAATTCCAACATAGTCAAACTATGATTAACATAGTCAAACCTTAGTCAACTGAGTCAAACATGGTCAAACCTAGTCAACACTAAGGTCTTAGATAAAGTCAGTCTATGTCGGATACAGGGGGAGTTCTTCTTAATGTTTTTTAGATTTCTCAAAATCCTTATGCTTTAAAACTTATTTTCATCTCAAAATAAGGCTTTCAAAAGTTGATTCAAAAACCTTAATATATTACTATCGCTTAGGAAAAATTATTATCATTTCAAATTTTTTAAACAGTGTTATTATTCCAAATTGAGGTGTCAAAAATTTATCTCCTTGAAAGTTATCATACTCAGAAGATTGTTCAAAAGTGCTTCTTTTGATCTTGACAAACCCTAAAGACACAGAGGAAAGGTCCACTTCATGATCTTCAAGGACTCCTAGGATGTGTCAAATTAAGGGGGAGTCTAAGTCAAAAGAAAAACTTCAGAAAAAGTTTCTTTTTACTTATGTCTTTGTTAAACAGTTCGTTCTAATCTGACTCAAACCTTAAGACTCAAAGGAAGAGTACTTGTGGTCAACAAGCTTCCCAGGACTGAGTCAAGTTTAGGGGGAGGTCAAAATTAAAGGAATTATTTAATAACATGCTTTATTTCAAACTCTTGCAAAAATCTAAGTTTTTCAAAATACTATTTGTTAGAATTTGTGTGACTTATGAAATTATTTTCGAAATAACATTTACTTAGGTTGGAAAATTTCCAGGACACTTAGGAAATGTCCTTGTAGTCAACAAGGTTTCCTAGGATGGTGTCAGACTGGAAAATGAACCAAGTTAAGTAAAACATTGAACCTTCAAAAGTTCACACACTTTTTAGCATATATTTTTAAGTACTATCATTTTTTTTAAAAATTTACTTGAGGTTGAAAATTTCCAGGACACTTAGGAAATGTCCTTGTAGTTAACAAGGTTTCCTAGGATTGTGTCAGACTGGAAAAGAAACCTAGTCAAGTGAAATATTTTGTTTTCAAAAAAAAAAACTAATACTTTTCTAAAAGTACGTATGTATTTCAAATCATAATTTATCTCAAAAGTACTTGAAAAATCTTTTCAAAACTCTTTTTCGATTTTTTTTTTCAAATACAAAATATTTTTTTGCATAATACTCTTCAAAATGGACTTAATCTGGAAATTTAAGCTTTTGCTATGCTTTTAAGAGTTATACCAAGTATTTTTATGTTTTCAAAACTCATAAGCTCTGATACACAATTTATTCTCAAAACTTCTTTCAAAACATATTTCAAAACACAATTTCTTTTCAAAATCTTTTAAGTACTTAAGTATTTAACGGGTATTTTTTTTACTTAATTTTCTCAATCAAGTACTTGACACTTAATTTTCAAATTCTTCTAAAAAGTACTTGCTCCAAAGTTTAAAAACTTGTTAAGCCTGAAAAATCTTTTTCTTGAAAATTTTCTAAGCGTGAAAAATTTCTTGAAAAATTTTCTAAGTAAAGTTTCCTTTTCTAAAAGTTAAATTTTTTTTGGAAACTTGGAAATTTTGCCTAAGTAAATTTTTTTTTTTGCCTTATAAAAAGTTGTAATTTTTTTTAAGCCTGAAATTTTTTTCATAATGGTAAATTATCTAAGTGTAAAAAGTTTTGAAAATGCTTTTACTCGATTCTTGAAAAATACTTTGTCAAAAACATAAAGCACTTAGAAAAACTCATAAATCCCTGTTAGATACCTTGTTCACCCATGCTTGTTTTTGATATATGTCAAAGGGGGAGGAAAGGTCAAAGTTAAGAGTTAAGTTAATTATTCAGGGGGAGAATGAGCATGAGAAATTTTTTTCTCTCTCTCTTTTCACTGTTCAAATTACATTTGGGTTTAGACTGTTACGAATTGATATGTTTTATTAGTCTTAACCTTTATGCTTAAACTGCTATCTTTTTCCTTAACTTTGAATTGTGTTGCCATAATCAAAAAGGGGGAGATTGTTGGTGCAGGAAGCACCAGATCGAACCTTGTTTTGATATTGGCAAAGGATTCAAAGTTAAGGGTTGTTTGGTATCTAACAATGCTGCTTGAGTGTGTAGGAAACCAAGTCCTAGCGAAGGGCTGCTAGGCACCTGACGAAGGGTTGTCAGGAAAACAAGTCCTAGCGAAGGGCTGCTAGGCACCTGACGAAGGGTTGTCAGGGGAACAAGTCCTAGCGAAGGGCTGCTGGGCACCTGACGAAGGGCTGTCAGGGAAACAAGACCTAGCGAAGGGCTGCTAGGCACCAAGCGAAGGGATGCTTGGTATCCAAGACCTAGCGAAGGGCGGCTAGGCAAAAGTCCACCCGAAGGACCGGGCGGCAACCGTCTCCTGAAAGGAGTAGGTGAAAGGCGCTTTCTCGTGGGTAAGAGTTTGCGTCGGTTCGACATAGGATTGCGTGCCAATCCGAAGTCCGAACCAAGTCCTTAAGCTTAATATTATATGCATATATGCTTTGTGTTTTTGTATCTTGCAGGTAACAAGAACCGGAGACAAAGCGCAGGGTGCTGCCCCAGTCTTGGGGGCGCCCCCAGTGTTAGGGGCGCCCCCATGCAACCAGGGCGCCCCCAGCAAGGGGGGCGCCCCCAGGTGGACCTAAACATGTAGTTCTCGTGAAGCAGGGTGACAGGTGTCAACCGGGGCGCCCGGAGCGTCCGGGGCACCCTGATTAGTAGCTGTTTTGCTGTTTCGAAGCCAGAACACAGGATAAGCCTCCACGGGGGCGCTCGGAGAATCCGGGGCGCCCTGGTCAACCATCTTATCAGCTGCGGCGAGGTAGACGCAGGGATAAAGTTTGACCGAGTCTTCCAGGGCGCCCCCAGCGACCGGGGCGCCCCCAGGAGGCCTATATAAGGGGTCTCGACCCCTCAGCTTGAAACACACTTCCTAACTGCGATTCTATTCATTCCGACCGACGACAACGCGCTAAAGACGAGGCTCTGCGACCGGGAGGCTCCAGGAGGAAGTGCGCGGCACTTCGGAGGTCCAGATCGGCCGAGCTTCACATTTTTGCTTAGTTTGCAATTAATTACAGTATTTATTTTTCTTTATTATTGCTTGTAATATTGCACTGTAAGTCGGGTTTCTCCGCCTCCGGAAATTTCGGAAAGGAGACTATTAGTGGACTCAACGCCGAGTACATAGGCCTTAGACGTACTGACCCTGGGGGGTTGGGAACCAAGTAAATAAACCTGCTGTGTCCCCTGTTTTGCTTTCTTTTCTTTTATTTTTATGTTTCCGCTGCACTAACGCTCTGAGTCCAGAAGTCTTACGAAATATTTACGAAAGTTTTCACGATCGATATTCACCCCCCCTCTATCGACGGCACCGGTCCTACAGTATAGACTGTTGTTATGTACGAATAGTGCTACATTTTAATGAAATAGTTATATGATTTGTTAATTGACTTGAAAATGATTAATTCATTCTTACAATTGATTAATTCATTTTTGATGGGATATGTCACACCCCCAGAGGCACATGCTTACTCGAAAATCGGGCAGCATCTTCCCTGTACGGCGAACAAGTTGGGACATATACTACATCATCTCATCCATATAACTTAGCCACAAGCGGCTAGCATAACAAAATAAAGAAAAATCAACATAACCACGCAGTTAATTTCTTTAGACAAATTTAAATTAGCAGAGAGGCGAGTCTAAATACCCAAAAGACACGAACATAGAAAACCAACAAGACGATACCGGATAAATAAATAAAATGTGAAACTCACAAATGCAGAAAATAAAACAACTAAAACCAAATACCCAAAACAACAACGCAGGGGACTGGCAACTGGATCCTCACCTAGCTCCAAGAATACAACTACCTGCTATCTGAAACAAAAAGAAGAAGCAGGGGTGGTGAGTCCGGGCGAACTCAGCGGGTATAAGAATAGACGAAAGCATGGCATAATAAAGATAGAACAAGTAAAGAAAACAACAGGATACAATCTATAAGGAATATAAGAATACCTAAACATGCATAACATATATAAAACAACATGGTATATAATATAACGACAACTAAACTTGTAAGAAAACCCACATGATATAACAACATCAAAACTTCTAAGCATGTATAAAACAACGCGACATCAAAATCTCAACATATACATGTATGTCTACCAAGTGCAACAATCATAGCTCATATAAATGCAACAAACACAAGAAATGCATAAATGAAATCAATGCCTATGAAGCAATAATATGTGTCACCCTTGATGCCAGTTAGCCACCAACACATCACATCTGTGTGACCGAGTGGGTAGGTATGTGACAATTGTACGCATTCCAACGAAAATCACTAATACACTTGGTTGAGTGGACAAGATGCTGGGGAGTCAACTGCTCCAAACCCCGGAATAAAGGGGGAGCTATCAACAGCTCTGATATCCCTTTAAAACAACGGTGTAATGATACAATCAACCAAGTATCAAAAACCAACAATTATGCATCTACACTACTAGGTAGGATCTAATGCCAAATCAACCTAGTTGTGTTTAATGAACCTCTAAGTACTCGCGTACAAGCGGTACTTTACAGAACAGAAATTCAAGGGAAGACTGTACGGATACGAAATTTCGAATAACTTGAAGATCAACGAAGAAAAGTATCAACGGCGACAATAAACAATCAACGGCAAAGAACAAGGTCAAGCAACCTATTTAGACATAAATAACCATGCTTTAATATAAAAGAACTACACGAGTACAAAGGAGAAGTACCCGCCTTTATTGGTAGAATGTGTCCAAATAAATCTGAGAGAAACCTCCAGTCTAGAAAACCAAACCGCAATCAGTGCCCTATATCGAGGACAAAGTTTAGTTATTTATACAAGCAATTTAAAATAACTAAACTGTTAGGATCTTACCGTTTGCTAGAGAGGGTGAATAGCAATTTTTCTATCTTTCTTCCTACAAATGTTAGTGCGCAAGCGGAATAATAAAAAATAAAACTAACAAACACAAATAACACACCGATTTACGTAGTTCGGAGATGAAACTCCTACTCCACGGCTACCCGTAAGGTGGATGATCCTGATCCTTCGGTGGATGATTCCCTGGAGCACCTCCGGCTAGCTCTTGTCGCTCCTTGTGGGTGGAGAAACCTCACCACAAACCTTGGACAATCCCTGAGCAATACTATGCTACTAACAAGCTCTAACCAAGCCAGTTTCGCCAAGAAGAAACATCCATAAACGAGCTCCCTTAAATAGAGCTCGAGGCTGATATGACTGTTACCAGTCGACTGGTCCATTACCAGTCGACTGGTTGAATTCGCATAGCAATTTAAATCCTGGTCACCATCAGTCGACTGATCTTTCTGTGGACCCTATTGATAGATCGAAGACGTTGCTAAAGGGGGGGTGAATATCACTTTCTCAAATTTCTCTACAAAATTGTTAGCGGAATACAAACAAAAATATATGAAAGCAATAAAGCAATGCTAACTCAGAGGATTTTACTTGGTATCCACCCGAACGGGTGACTAATCTAAGGATCCATGCACGTACTCCACCTCCACTATGAAAAGTCTCCTTCAGGTGGAGAAACATTTACAAAGGCGTTGTCTTCCTCTTTACAGAATGCAATGATTAGAGAGAGAGGAAGATTGGATGACTAGTCGCACGAACAACACTTCGTTACAGTGTAAAATCGTACCATTCACGTGCGAAAAAGTCCTCTTTTTATAAGAGAACAGGACAACCTCGCAGGCTATCCAGCCCCGCACCAGTCGACTGCCCCTGGGGCAGTCGACTAGCCTAGCATTAATTGCTAGCCAACGGTTAGTTTTGGGGGGTCACCAGTCGGCTGCCTCTAGGCCAGTCGAATGGCCTAGCATTAATTGCTAGCCAACGGCTAGTTTTGGGGGGGGGGGGTCACCAGTCGGCTGCCTCTGGGCCAGTCGACTTGTAGAAGGCTGAAAACCTTCTGTGAGATTTGGCAGTCGACTTCCCTCTGGCCAGTCGACTGCCCAATCACTTACAACCACTCTGTTGGGACCGGGTGCATGTCGACAAGGATACGAGTTCGTAAAATTTAAAATTTTTACGTGCAGCGGAAGAGTTTGCATAAAATAATTTCCTAAATTATTTTAACTTCGTATCTAGCATGCAACCTTATAGTGTATCGACATAATCATGAAATAAAAGTTTGCGGAAAAGTAAACTAATTTACTTTTATACCTCGCGTAACTTGAAGAAAGGGACGAGATCCAACCGTAGCGTCCCTTGGAAGCTTCGCCTCTATTCGCGTCCACGCCGAGTTCTCTTCGGGATGACTTCGCAAAGTCACGAGTTTTGTGCCGACGAGAACTACTAGATTCTCGGAAGGCACAACTAGAAGGTTAAGAGAAAAATTAGGAAAACTAACCAACAAGAAGTAACGGAATCGAATTCCGAGAGGAGAGGAGTCGCTATCCGCTTCTTCTTCTTCTTGTTGTGGTTCTTCTTCCTCGTATAGCTCACGGCTACCCTAGGATGCGCCGGCCCTAGGGTGTGAGAGGGAGGCGCCGGCCCTAAGCAAGAGGAAGGGCGCCGGCCCTAATGGTAAGGAGAAGAGGAGAAGGAGAGAAGAGAAGAGAGAGAGGGAGAGAATAATTAATCTCTTAATTATTTTCGTTAGGAATAAGGGCTAGCCTTTGGTTCCTTTATATAGTAGCAACTCCTTTGCTAAGTCTTCCTCTAAACCGAATTAATGGAATTAGTTATAAGAAATTTATCTTATAAATTTTCTTATTGCTTATTCCTATTAAGCCTAGTCTTATTATAAACAATTTATAATAAAACAAATTAGTTATCATAAGAGATTTATCCTATAAATTCTCTTATGAATTTTATTATAACTAACTTTATAATAAAACTAATTATTTATCATAAGAAATTTATCCTATAAATTCTTATGAATTAATTCCGTTTAAACCAAGTCTTTATTATAAACTAATTTATAATAAAAACTAATTCTTCTTCTCTTTAAATTATGGAATAAATTTTATAAGAAATTTATAAACTTTCTTATTATGGATAAATCAATTCATAATTGATTTTATAAAATTAAAATAAACCCAATTCATGGATTATTTTAATCTTTCATAAAAGAATAAATTTCTTTAAATTTCTTTATATAAATTTCTTTATACAAATTTATTTATCTATAATTTATAAAATAAATCGTACTAGATTTATTTAATTAATTAAACCAATTAAATTGGTTTATTCTCCTCTATTTGGCCGGCCACCAAAAAGGGTTTAACACCCTCTTTGGCCGGCCAAAACCAACCCGAACCGTCGTGAATTAAACTCATTTAATTCGCCCAAAAAGCCTTCAAAAGACTTAGCCATTTTTAGCTTCCATTGCGCCTTTGACTAACTCAGATTCGACTTATTTCTCTTGATCGGAAAATCCAATTTTCAACTCATTTTAAATCCCTCGGATTACTCGTAGTGCGTGTGACTAAATAGGCTTTCGATTTATGTTGGCCGTCTATAATCAACAAATTATAGAACGATCATGAGTGGCACCTAGTAGTACATCATGATCCCCAATTAATCGAAAGATCAACGGTTTGACCTCAGAAGAAATTATTCTGAAACCCTTCAGCAGCTCTAATGAATCGTGCCCCATTCCCTTCACCACCTTATACCCACTTGGTTCAGGACACGGTCAATGGTGTCAGTCCCCACTAGGCTGACTACGTCACACCTAGCCCAAGTAATGTCTTACTCGTCCTTTGGATTTCTAATTACTCTCATGTATTTTAGAGACTCTCACTCTAAACATGATATGCTCTGGCCAGAGGCTTTGAGTAACAATCCGACGATAGGCCTGGGTATACATCTCCTCGCAAGGAGTGGTGAATTCTTTGTAGGCTGTTCAAACATCTTCGGGCACTTCGGCTTACACCCGATCATCCTGGGTCCACACCTCCTTGGAGATGCTTGCTTAAGATGTCAAAGTATAAGTCTCCATGACCAAGATGACTTGAACACCGCAAGTCAAAGGAACATCGCACTTAAGCCGCAGTAAGATCTTCATTGACATATCTACATGTAGATTCCCATATGAAGTCTTACAGCTAGTCACTCCAATGAACTAGTTCCCTTAACTAGCATCCATGTTTATCTCCGGACATCCCAATGTCACCAGCCAGTGAGAATCAACTGATTAGAGAATAACCCATGCTAGTCTCAACAGAATTGATAGTGTCCGTTTTTATCAATTCATCGACTAGGGATATTTTCAATACTTCACATTTGCGCATTTAGAGATAATCACTAGTTGTGATCTCATCACAAATTCTCTTATGCTGTGAGTTGTATTGCGGACATTCAGTAGATGAGTTTAAGATCCCAATCAAATACACAAGCATGT
This sequence comes from Boesenbergia rotunda, assembly GCA_024364735.1. Classification (NCBI taxonomy): domain Eukaryota; kingdom Viridiplantae; phylum Streptophyta; class Magnoliopsida; order Zingiberales; family Zingiberaceae; genus Boesenbergia; species Boesenbergia rotunda. The sequence continues at coordinate 25,383 of JAGFNQ010005097.1, forward strand.
ATACTCAAATAGTGAATTATCATTTATTAATATAAATGTTTTACAATCATAAGGCGATTGCCTTAGGACACTTCTCTCATATCACTAACAAACTCCCACTTGGCCTAATGCCAATCGCTACGGTATCCAATACCACAGGCTCTAACATGACCCTCAAACTTGCTTTGAGGCAAGGCCTTAGTTAAAGGATCCGCTATATTCCTTTCAGTGGGAACTCTCTCAATTTGTATGTCATTCCTACTTATAATCTCTCTGATCAGATGATAGCGGCGAAGCACGTGTTTGGATCGCTGATGAGACCTTGGTTCCTTTGCTTGTGCAATAGCTCCATTGTTGTCGCAGTAAACCGGCACTGCATCATCAATGGTTGGAACCACACCAAGTTCGGAGACAAACTTCTTGATCCAGACTGCTTCCTTTGCTGCTTCCGAAGCTGCGATATATTCCGCTTCCGTGGTGGAATCCGCTACGGTGTCTTGTTTGGAACTTTTCCAACTTACTGCGCCTCCATTCAAAGTAAATACGTATCCAGACTGCGATTTGGAGTCATCCTTATCTGTCTGGAAACTGGCATCTGTATACCCACGTATACCAAATCTCCTTCTCCATATATTAGGAACACATCCTTAGTTCTTCTTAAGTACTTAAGGATTGTCTTAACAGCCGCCCAGTGATCCATTCCTGGATCCGACTGGTATCTGCTTGTGACGCTCAAAGCATACGATACATCAGGCCTAGTACATAACATAGCATACATGATAGATCCTATCGCGGATGCATAGGGAATCTTATTCATGCAAATCCTCTCGTCTTCTGTGCGCGGACACATAGACTTTGAAAGGTTGATCCCATGCCTGATGGGAAGGTAACCTTTCTTGGATTCCGACATACTAAACCTTTTTAGCACTCGGTCTATATATGTAGACTGTGAAAGACCAAGCAACCGTTTTGATCTATCTCTATAGATTCTAATCCCAAGGATATAGGTTGCTTCTCCCAGGTCTTTCATGGAGAAAGTTTTGGATAACCAAATTTTAACTGTCTGTAAGACTGAAATATCGTTTCCTATAAGTAAGATGTCGTCGACATATAATACTAGGAATACGACTGCACTCCCACTAACCTTCTTGTACACACAGGGTTCGTCAGGATTTTGTGAGAAATCAAACTTTTTGATTGTCTCATCAAAACGGATATTCCAGCTCCTAGATGCTTGCTTCAGTCCATATATGGATCGTCGAAGCTTGCATACCTTGGTTTTATCAACTGATGTGAAACCTTCAGGCTGTATCATGTATACGTCCTCAAGCAGGTTTCCGTTAAGGAAAGCTGTTTTCACATCCATTTGCCATATCTCATAATCATAATGAGCTGCTATGGCTAGGAGCATACGAATGGATTTAAGCATAGCTACTGGCGAATAGGTTTCGTCATAATCAATTCCTTGTTTCTGACGATATCCTTTTGCCACTAATCTAGCCTTAAAGGTAACAACATTACCTTCCATGTCGGTTTTCTTCTTGAAAACCCACTTGCACCCTATGGTTTAATCCCTTCAGGTGGGTTAACCAAGTCCCATACTTGATTTTCGTACATGGAATCCATTTCCGACTTCATGGCTTCAAGCCATTTGTCCCTTTCTGAACTTTTCAGAACATCTTCATAACTGATAGGTTCGTCATCGCCAATGAGCAACACGTCGTTCGATTCACTTACGAGAAATCCGTATCTCTCTGGAATGTTGCGTGTCCTATCAGACCTACGAAGAGGTGGTGTAGTTTTAGGTTCAACTGATAGCTCATCATTATGAATTATCGGTTGTGGGCCTAGACTCGGTGTCTCTGTAATGTCTATTGGAGTTTCTTGAACTTCATCAAGTTCAAAGCCACTCCCACTGTTTTCTTGTAAAAGAAATTCTTTTTCTAGAAATACAGCATGCCTTGAAACAAACACCTTTTGTTCCAAGGGATGATAGAATTGGTAACCCTTCGTTTCCTTAGGGTATCCAATAAATAGACATTTATCAGACTTAGCATCCAATTTGTCTGATACAACCCGCTTCACGTAAGCAGGACAACCCCATATCTTAAGGTGAGTTAAGTGAGGTTTCTTACTATTCCAAATCTCATATGGAGTAGTAGAGACTACCTTGGTCGGGACTCTGTTTAATAAATAAACAGCTGTCTTAAGTGCATAACCCCAAAAGGATTTTGGAAGAGTTGCATGATTCATCATTGACCTAACCATATCCATCAAGGTTCGGTTGCGCCTCTCAGATACACCATTATGCTGTGGTGTATATGGCGGAGTCCATTGGGATAATATCCCGTTGTCCCTTAGATAATCTTGAAACTCTTGACTTAAGTATTCACCACCCCGATCGGATCGAAGTATTTTAATACTTTTGCCAAGCTGTTTCTCTACTTCATTTCTGAACTCTTTGAATTTCTCAAAGGCTTCAGATTTGTGTTTCATCAAGAACACGTACCCGAATCGTGAGTGATCATCGATAAAGGTGATGAAGTAGCTATAGCCTCCTTGTGCAAGAGTTGACATTGGTCCACATACATCAGTATGTATTAGACCAAGCAATTCTCCCACTGGATTACCTTTTCCGGTAAAGGGTAATTTGGTCATCTTGCCTTTTAAGCACGATTCGCATGTATCAAATGAATCGGGTTCAAATGATTCCAAAATTCCACATCGGTGTAATTCGGTCATGCGTTTCTTACTTACATGGCCAAGACGACAATGCCAAGTGTAGGAGTCTATTCGATTATCTATTCGAGCACGTTTGTTGCTAACTTCGATATTGAAAACGTCACTGGATAAATCTAACGTGTAGATGCCATTGCACAAAGTTCCATTCCCATAAAGAACATCATTTAAAGTTATGTAACAACAATTGTTACTAAAAGTCAAATGATAACCTTTTTCATTCAAACATGAAATAGATACAATGTTCTTTATTAACGAAGGAACGAAATAACAATTATCCAGTTCTAAGATACGTCCAGTCGGGAGCTTTAGCAAGTATGTTCCGATGGCAACAGCAGCAATCTTTGCTCCATTTCCAACTCGTAAATCTGCTTCTCCCTTGACGAGTCTTCTTCTATTCCTTAGCCCCTGTATGTCATTACATATATGTGAGCTACACCCAGTATCAAGTACCCAGGTATAGAGTGACATTCAATAACGAAGATACCTGAAGAGGACGGGGCATCGGATGCCTTCTTCTTCAAGGACTCAAGATA
>JAGFNQ010005098.1:0-33050 GCA_024364735.1 Boesenbergia rotunda
AGCTTGTGTAGGATTCTCATGATATCTTTCCAACTTATTCCATAACTCATATGCACTTTTATTTTCCCTTACACCACTCAAAACATTATTAGGCAAAAGATTAACCAATATACCAATTATCTTTTCATTCGCCCTAGAATGTGCTTGTTGCTCTTTAGTCCAATATCTAGGGCGAAGCTTCTTTCCATGCTTGTCTTTAGGAATTTCAAAGGGCTCTTCTAGCACCATAATGCATTCCCACTCCATTCCAAGCCATGTCTTCATTCGCATCCTCCAATAGTCAAAATCTTCATGATCGTAGGGAGGTGGAGTGTAGATGTCATACCCCAACTTCTCTTCCATCATCTACTCCTCTAGCTTGTGCTCCTTTGACGGTTAGTCCAGCAGTTCTTTGCTCTGATACCACTTGTTAGATCGTTACGCCTTGCTAGAGGGGGAGGGGGCGAATAGTACTTTCAGTTTCGTTCTTCCCTACAAGGTTAGTTGTGCAAGCAGAATATACTAAAATAAAACTAAACAATGCTAACAAACCTATTTACGTGGTTTGGAGATGAAGCTTCTACTCCACGACAGTCCGTGAGGTGGACGATCCCTTGATCCTTCGGCGGATCGCTCCCCGGATGCCCTTCGCCAAACTTGTGTAGCTCCTTGTGGGTGGAGAAACCTCGCCACAAACCCAAGTACACTTTCTGAGTACTGAGATTACTAATGAGCTCTAACAAGCTCACTTCGTCAAGAGTTCTCAACTCAACCTGAGTTCTCTTATATAGAACTCAAAGCTAAAACCCTCGCCACCAGTCGACTGTATTTACCAGTCGACTGGTCTCACTCAACTAGCCAGCCAACGTCTCTCTCAACGGCTAGTTTTTGAATTCACCAGTCGACTGCCCCAGGGGCAGTCGACTGGTCCAAGGTCAGAAACCTTCTATGAGTTTCTGTGCTTGCTGGCAGTCGACTGTTATATTCCCAGTCAACTACTTAGCTTACAAACACACTCTTTCTCACTCCAGTGACCCTCCTTCACGCGTGCCTTTAGGTACACTCCCTTGGCTTGCCCCTTGAAGTCTTCTTCCACCGGCTATCGTCCCTCGGATGCGCACACAAGCCTTTCCTTGGCTTGCCTCCATGCCATCTTTCACGTGTGCCCTCTTGAAGTCCACTTCCCGGCTTGCCCTTGGAGTCCTCCTCCCTCGGCTCTCGTTCCTTCATGATTTTGTTGACTCTTCACCAGTAGCCTTGACTGTTGCCTTTGCGCCCTCTTCGTCTTCGGCTCCCATCCCTCGGATGCACACAAGCCTCCAGCTTGTCTCCATGCCATCCTTCACGCATGCCTCGAAGTCCACGCCCCTCGGCTCATCATCCCTACTATTCAAGGTCCCTTGGATGCACACAAGCCTCCACCTTGTCTCCATGCCACCCTTCACCATACCGAAGTTATCCAGCTAAGTCCATATGTGTAAACATGCACACTCACATACACATATTAGAACACAAGGAAAAATCTAACTTAAACCTTTTGCCCAAACATCAAAACACAGTCACTCCGGACCATAGATTGACCCAATAGCTAGCACAACGAGCATGGTCCCTGGATACCTTTGAGCTAGTACACTTGTACCATGGTGCAATGTACATGGGGTTGGCTAGAGAAAGTAAAAAATGGAGGAAAGAAGACTTACTAAAAGTGGTTCGCTGGCGAAGAAAGGACTTGAGGAAGGAGTCGAATGCTAAGGAAGACAAATAGCAGGTGTGGTGATTGGTGTGGTGATTCTACGATTCACACACACATATATAATCCGACGAGGGTAAGGGTGAACGTTGGATGTTGGGTTCGCGATTTAAGGGGAGTTTGATCGTTGGATGGCATGGAAACCATGATGCGTAAATCATGCGTCATTCGTCAGAAGAGAGCAATTTTGGGAAGCGTACGGACATGGTGCCGACAGGGCACCTCGTGGCCACGTATCATGTAGAGAATGGACCACTCTTTGATTTTTCCCATGGATCATTAATGCGGATAGGCCTCATTAACGCATGGCACGTCTCATTAAGAGAGAATGATAGCTAAAACTCTGATGGGGGAGCGACGCGACGACCCTCAAGATCAGAGGCCAGATTGGGAGAGGAGCGTCAAAGGCATGGTGACGACCAGAGATGAGAAGAGGTGGCAGAAATCAGGATTGAGAGAGATTGACAACATGAGAACGGGATCGTGGAGACGTTGATTAGGGAGAACGGCGTTGGCTCCCTCAATAGCCCCCGACGTCAGCTGCAGAGGTTGGGTGCTCTCACTCGTGGCCAGTGAGGGGGCAGGCGATGTCGAGCGGCGATTGATCTGTCGATGAGGAGATGTAAATGTAGGACCGATGCTGTCGATAGAGGGGGGGGTGAATATCGATCGTCAAAACCTTGTCGTGAACTTCGATCGTTCTAGACTTAGAGCGTTAGTAGCACAGCGGAATAGTAAATAAAAGAAACAGTACAGTGACACAGCAGGTTTATTTACTTGGTTCCCAACCTCCCAGGGTCAGTACGTCCAAGGCCTATGTACTCGGCGTGAGTCCACTATTGGTCTCCTTTCCAGAGTTTCCGAAGGCGGAGAAAACCCGTCTTACATTGTGGAAATTACAAACAGAGATATGGAAATGTAAGTACAATAATAAATGTAAACCAAGCGACAAGGGTTTGGAACTCGGCCGATCTGGACCTCCGAAGTGCCGCGCACTTCCTCCTGGAGCCTCCCGGTCGTAGAGCCTCGTATTTAGCACATTGTCGTCGGTCAGAATGATTAGGATCGCAGTTCATAGGTGGTTCTGAAGCAGAGGGGTCGAAGCCCCTTATATAGCACTCCTAGGGGCGCCCTGAACGCTGGGGGCGCCCCGATAAACCCGGTCAACCTTTATCCCTGTGTCGACCTCGCCGCAGCTGATAAAATCTTTGACCAGGGCACCCCGGACCTCCCGGGCGCCCTCATGAAGGCTTATCTGTGTTTCGGACTCGAAACAGCAAAAACATGTTCGAACCAGGGCACCTCGGACCTCCCGGGCGCCCCCGTGGACACCCATTCTGCATACACACAAGACTGCTATTTTTCTACTTTAGCTGGGGGCGCCCCCTTGTTGGGGGTGCCTTGAATGATGGGGGCGCCCCCACTACTGGGGGCGCCCTGCTTCAGAGCTCCAGCAGCTTGCTTTGTCTTCTACTCTTGGTACCTGTAAGATACACATATATAAAGCAAGTATACATGGAATATTGGTCTTAAGGACTTGGTTCGGACTTCAAATTTGCACGAAACCCTAGGTCGAACCGACGCGAGTTTTCACCCCCGAGAACGCGCCTTTCACCTACTCCTTTCAGGAGACGGTTGCCACCCAGTCCTTCGGGTAGACTTTTGCTTAGCTTCCGATACTTCCGGACCTCGAGACGCCCAAAACCCTGACCCGTCTCTACTCCTGTCCTTAGTCATCGCTCAGCTAAGTTGCTCAGTCCCTTGGACCAAGACTTGATTCCCTAGCAGTCCTTCACCAGGTACCTAGCAGTCCTTCGCCAGGTCTTCATTTCCTGACAGCCCTTCGTCAGGTGCCTAGCAGCCCTTTGCTAGGTCTTGGTTTCCTGACAGCCCTTCATCAGGTGCCTAGCAGTCCTTTGCTAGGTCTTGGTTTTCTGACAACCCTTCGTCAGGTGCCTAGAAGCCCTTCGCTAGGTCTTTGATGCCTAGCAGCCCTTAGCTAGGTGCCTAGCAGCCCTTTGCTAGGTCTTAGGGTTTTGATACCTAGCAGTCCTTCGCTAGGTGCCCAGCAGCCCTTCACCAGGTCTTAGGGTTTCGATACCTAGCAGTCCTTCTCTAGGTGCCCAGCAGCCCTTCGCCAGGTCTTAGGGTTTCCATGCCTAGCTTAACTAGGACTTTTCTCCAACTAGGGTTACTTCTCCTTTGCTCCCCTTTGTCTGTTCAATGTATCACTGACTTAAGTATATTGTCAAACATTAAAATACTTAAAGGAGAACATTATTGATGCAACTTGCACCAACAATCTCCCCCTTTTTGATGTTTGACAATAACTTAAGTTAGATTGGTTGAAGGGGCTAACTTACTATCCTTGGGATAAAAAAAACAAAAAAAAAATGATATAAGTTTTGAAACTATATTTTTGATCTTTGGGAGAAAATTTTTCTAACTTAAGCACATTTCTCCCCCTTTGTCATACATCAAAAAGACAACAAAAAAAACTTGCATCAACAATGAAAAAACCTTTGGTTTTTGTTTTGAAAATACTTAGTGCAAATTTTTGAAGGCATTGTATTTTGAATGATAATAAATTTGAAAAATGCTATGGGCTTTGAAAAGTATAAGTACTTTGAAAAATGATCTTTAAGGAATGCAAGTACTTTTGAAAGATTATGTAAAATTTCTTTTTTGAAAGATATAAGTACTTTTGAAAAATGTATTGAATTTTTGAGAAATTAAGTATTTAAAAATACATTTGAATTGTTTGCAAAATTAAGAATATTAGCTTTGAAAGACATAAGTATTTTTGAAAACATAACATTTTACTTGACTAGGTTTCTTTTCCAGTCTGACACATTCTAGGAAACCCTGTTAACTACAAAGACATTTTCCTAAGTATCCTGAAAAAATTTCAAACTCTAGTAAATATTATTATTATAAATTTTTCAGAAAAAAATGATAGTACTTAAAAATATATGCTAATACATTTTGAAAAATGTGTGAACTTTTGAAGATCCAATATTTTACTTAACTTGGTTCATTTTTCAGTCTGACACCATCCTAGGAAACCTTGTTGACTACAAGGACATTTCCTAAGTGTCCTGGAAATTTTCCAACCTAAGTAAATATTATTTCAAAAATAATTTCATAAGTCACACAAATTCTAATAAATAGTATTTTGAAAAACTTAGATTTTTAGCATTTGAAGTTTGACTCAGACTCCCCCTAAATCTAACACATCCTAGGAGTGCTTTTAGATTATGAAGTGGACTTCCTCTGTGTCTTAGGGTTTATCAAAATCAAATGAACAGGTAAACATTTGAACATATGATTTTTACAACATAAACCCTTTTTTTTCGAAAAACAGAAATGACAATGCTTTAAAGTATGGTTTTCGAAAGGTATTTTCAAATGATAGTAAGGTTTAAAATGTAATTTTTGAAAAAGCACTCCCCCTATACTTGATACCGTTTGACTCTATCTAACTGCCTTAAGAAACTTTAGTGTTGTCCTAAGTGGCTTGTGTCTAATTGCGTGAGTCAAACAATTTCTTTGGAAATGATATACTTTTTGAAAAGTGTACAATATGTATAATCAATCAGACAAGCATTAATTCCATAAAAACATTATTATGTTAAAGCACTATTTTGAAAAATATATTTTTAGGAAAATATTCTAACAATTTTAAAAAACAATTTTGAAAAATATTTTTCAATTCATTAGTCCTTAACATCTCACCCATTTTAGATGTATCAAAACAACAAGCATGATTGCCTTATAGGTGTATTGTGAGATGCTTGAATCATTTTTCTTAAATTATTAAATCTAAGATTTAATTGAAATTTGTGTTAGATTCGAATTTGATAAGGAGTAAATTGAATTTGAATTTCAGAAATTGGCTTCCAGGTCTTGGCGAGGCATAAGGCCTTCTTTGGTCGTAGCCTTATTGGATCATCAACCCTTTCCTTGACAAAGCCTTTTAGTGAAATTTCATTTTCAAAATTACTTTTTGAAAAAATTCTGGTCTAACTAGCTTGGATCTTGGATCGGTAGCTTTGGCTAGTTTCACCAATCTAAAGAGACCAAGTAAACTTGATCTGATTAGAAGAGGTTTCCCTAACGTACTATCATCTCACCTCCATCCAATACTAGGTTTTCAAATTTCAATTATCTTTTTCCTATGGCCGTTCTAAATTATGCATAAAATTTAAATATGAATGACATGTCATATATTTAAAGGAAATAGCAAATGCATGGCATGACAATTATGCATGAGTCAAACAAGTCAAAGCATTTTAATTGCGTTTCTACAGATGTATCAAATTCTCGATTTGATACATGTCGTGTGGACCTGCGAATATGTCAACCCACTTTGACATATTTAAATTTATTAAATTAATTATTGAGGTTTGGGTAAGATTTTAGTTTAGTTCGAGTTTAAGTTATTTAATAATTAATTGGATTCAAGTTGGTTAGGATTTAATTAATTTAAGATTGAATTGAAATTAATTTAAGTGCGAATAAATTAAGGTTGAATTTATTTGAAGTGAAATGAATTAATTAAGTTTATTTGATTTAATTTAAGTTTGAATTTAATTGAGTTATTTGAATTAATTTGAATTTAATTGAATTATTTGAATTAATTTGAATTTAATTGAATTAATTTGAATTTAATTGAATTATTTGAATTAATTTGAATTTAATTGAATTTAATTGAATTAATTTGAATTTAATTGAATTAATTTGAATTTAATTGAATTTAATTGAATTACTTTGAATTTAATTAAATTATTTGAATTAATTTGAATTTAATTGAATTATTTGAATTTAATTGGATTATTTGAATTAATTTGAATTTAATTGAATTATTTGAATTAATTTGAATTTAATTGAATTAATTTGAATTTCAGTAATTAAGATTTAATTAATTAGAATTTAAGTAATTAAGATTTAATTAATAAGAATTTAAGTGATTAAGAATTAATTAATTAATAGTTGTGGGTTTAAGTTTATTATTTTTATTATTTCAAAAATTTCTTCTTCATTTTTCTCTATTTTTCCAAGTTTTTCTAATAATTCAGATTTATTTAAACCTTTGTAATTTTTATCGACTATGACCTTTATCTTAGATAATTCTGTATTCTCCTCAAGCTTAGATTTTTCAATATCCTCACAATAGGTGGAGTAAAATGGATCACCAGTTAAAATTTTATAATATTCTTTAATATTATCTATTATTAAGTTATCTTCTAGGAGAATTTTATCTTTATTATCCACAAGAATATTTTCAATAAAATCATCTTTATCCTCAAGATTTTTAATAATTTCAGGGTTATCTTTAGAATTATCCTTAAGGTTTTCAAATTCGAATTTGGAGTTATCCTTAGGATTTTCGAATTTGAATTCCGAATTTTCTTTAGGGTTTTCAAATTTGAGTTCCGAATTATCCTTAGGTTTAATTTTATCAGAATTAATTTTATCAGAATTAATTTTATCAATTACTGAATTGATATTCTGAATTAAACAATTAATTTCTGATATTTTAGTCATATCTGCATTCTCTAATTTTACATGCAAGATATTAATTCTATTGTGCAATAAATCTAATTTATCAAGAAGATTAACTAAATTATCACAAGACAGTGCAGGAATTTATAAAATTTTCAGAACATAAATTTTTCGTACCTTCGCCGGACACTTGTTTTTGTTGTGTCCGTACTTCTCGCATTTAAAGCATCTGATGTGGCTTTTGTATCTCCGGACTCCTGGCGCTGGTGTCACCTTTGCCGCCGGTGATGTAGACCGAGTCTTACGAGTAGGGCACTGATTTTTATAGTGCCCTCTCTCCCTACACGTGAAACAAATAGTATGGAACTTAAAATTTGACATTTAAAAAAATACCTGATTCACCCCTGGGCTCCCCCTCAACTCCTGACGTCGTTGCTCCGTCGGTGGTTAGTCCGGTGAAGAGCGGCTCGGCTCTGATACTAATTGTAGGACCGGTGCCGTCGATAGAGGGGGGGTGAATATCGATCGTCAAAACCTTGTCGTGAACTTCGATCGTTCTAGACTTAGAGCGTTAGTAGCACAGCGGAATAGTAAATAAAAGAAATATTACAATGACACAGCAGGTTTATTTACTTGGTTCCCAACCTCCCAGGATCAGTACGTCCAAGGCTTATGTACTCGGCATGAGTCCACTATTGGTCTCCTTTCCAGAGGATTCGAAGGCGAAGAAAACCCGTCTTACAGTGTGGAAATTACAAACAGAGATATGGAAATGTAAGTACAATAATAAATGCAAACCAAGCGACAAGGGATTGGAACTCGGCCGATCTGGACCTCTAAAGTGCCGCGCACTTCCTCCTGGAGCCTCCCGGTCGTAGAGCCTCGTCTTTAGCGCGTTGTCCTCGGTCAGAATGATTAGGATCGTAGTTCACAGGTGGTTCTGAAGCAGAGGGGTCGAAGCCCCTTATATAGCACTCCTGGGGGCGCCCCGATAAACCTGGTCAACCTTTATCCCTGCGCCGACCTTGCCGCTGCTGATAAAATCTTTGACCAGGGTGCCCCAGACCTCCCGGGCGCCCTCATGAAGGCTTATCTGTGTTTCGGACTCGAAACAGCAAAAACAGGTTCGAACCAGGGCGCCCCGGACCTCCCAGGCGCCCCCGTGGACACCCATTCTGCATACACACAAAACTGCTATTTTTTTGCTTTAGCTGGGGGCGCCCCCCTTGTTGGGGGCGCCCTGCTTCAGGGCTCCAGAAGCTTGCTTTGTCTTCTACTCTTGGTACCTGCAAGATACACATATATAAAGCAAGTATACATGGAATATTGGTCTTAAGGACTTGGTTCGGACTTCGGATTTGTACGAAACCCTAGGTCGAACCGACGCGAGTTCTCACCCCCGAGAATGCGCCATTCACCTACTCCTTTCAGGAGACGGTTGCCACCTAGTCATTCGGGTAGACTTTTGCTTAGCTTCCGATACTTCCGGACCTCGAGACGCCCATAACCCTGACCCGTCTCTACTCCTATCCTTAGTCATCGCTCAGCTAAGTTGCTCATTCCCTTGGACCAAGACTTGATTCCCTAGCAGTCCTTCGCCAGGTGCCTAGCAGTCCTTCGCTAGGTCTTGGTTTCCTGACAGCCCTTCGTCAGGTGCCTAGCAGTCCTTTGCTAGGTCTTGGTTTCCTGACAGCCCTTCGTCAGGTGCCTAGCAGCCCTTCGCTAGGTCTTTGATGCCTAGCAGCCCTTCGCTAGGTGCCTAGCAGCCCTTTGCTAGGTCTTAGGGTTTTGATACCTAGCAGTCCTTCGCTAGGTGCCCAGCAGCCCTTTGCCAGGTCTTAGGGTTTCCATGCCTTGCTTAACTAGGACTTTTCTCCAACTAGGGTTACTTCTCCTATGCTCCCATTTGTCTGTTCAATGTATCACTGACTTAAGTATATTGTCAAACATTAAAACACTTAAAGGAGAACATCATTGATGCAACTTGCACCAACAGTAAAGAGGAAGTCAAGCGGAGAGGTGAGTTCGACAATTACTAAGGTAAAGAGGAAAATATAGGGAAATTAAAATAAAATTATTTTGATAATGTTTAACTAATTCAACCCAACCAACTCCACATATCTAATCAACTTAACTTTTAATTTAAATAAATCTAATTTAAAATTTTACCTTATTAAAATTCTAAATCCATAACTTTAAAAATTCAAAATTAATTTTTCAAAATTCAATCTTAAAATAATTTTTCAAAAATTCAAAATTAATTTTTTAAAATTTAAACTTAACTTAATTTTTCAAAAATTCAAAATTAATTTTTCACAATTTAAAACTTAATTTCAAAATCTAAAACTTAATTTCAAATTTAAAACTCAATTTTTCAAAATTTAAAACTTAATTTTTCAAAATTTAAAACTTAATTTCTAATTTAAAACTTAATTTATAATTTAAAAATTAACTTAACATTTTTTTAACTTAAAATTTTCAAAATTTAATTCAAAATTAACTTAACATTTTTTTTAAATCTTAAAACTGAATTCAAAATTAATAATATTTCTTACTTAATAAAAACTTGGCTTAATAGATCTTCAAACTTAAGTCTTAAAATTAACTTAAAAATTTAATTTTTCAAATTTTCAAACTTGATTTAATTTAAATCTAACTTTTAAAAATTCAAAATTAACATTTCACAATAAACTTAATTAATAATTTCATAATCTTCAAAAATTAAAAATTTCAAACTAAAATTTAATTTTTCAAATCATTGTACTTAAACTTATTCATTAAATAATTTGGGTTCCTTTATATACCGGAATTTACTTAATCTAATTTTTGTAAATATTTTTACACAAAGAAAATCTTTTGAAAAATCAATTACTTATTCACTAAGAAAATAATTTTTACAAAAGTCACTTTGGGTTTAACTTAGAATTTTTTTTAAAAATTTCATTTAACTTAAAAAAATATCTATAGTTCAAGCTTTAATATTTATATATTTTTTTGGACTTGAGTATTTTTTTAAATTTCTCTTGAAAATCATTTTAACCATAGAATTTTCCCTTTCTAATTTTTATATTTTTATTTTTTTTCAAAATGAGAGATAAAAGTAAAAATTTATTTTTCAAATCTTTAAAATAAAATATTTTTCAAAATTTTTTCAAAACTATGTTTTTATTAAATATTTTGAAAACTCTTTCAAAGATTCCTTCAAAAATCATCTCCTGGAAAAAGAAATATATAAACTTTCAATATAATAGGGCGAGAATCATAATTTGAAGAGAGCATGCTTAAACATTCTTTAATTTGAAATCTATTTTGGTTTGTAAAGTTTTGAAAATCCATTTAAAAAATAAATAAATAAATAAAAACTATGGTTTGGAAAAGTTGAAAAATATTTTAGTTAGAACTATTATTGATTGTTTACTTTTGTATACTTAGAATCAAATCACGCTTGGACTCTGGGTAGATTAACTTAGTTCAAATTTTATTTCCCGGTATGAGTTCTTTTTTATATTTATTGTTTATCTATCTCAAAATTGTTACTTAGAACCTTTTATCTGCTTTCTTGAAAAATAACTTTTGGTATTATTCATTTTTTTAACTTAAAATTATTTTTAAAAAGTTTAAAAATAATAATAATTGTTTACTTAGATTTTTCAAAATTCATGGACTCTTATACCTATTTTAAAGTTTTTTTTCTTTTCCTTCTCCTTAAATCAAAATTTTTTTCTACATGACAAAAGGGGAGAGGGGTGATCAATTTTTTTCTAGAGCAAATTACATTCCGGTACCCTGAAGTTTGGAGAAAATACATCCCGGTCCCTGTAGTTTCAGAAAATTATATCGCGGTCCCTATAAGTTAAAATTTGTAACAATCCGGTCCCTATAGTTTGAAGAAAGTACATCCCGATCCTCATACTTTCAGAAAATTACATCAAGGTCCTTATATTTTTAAAAAATTATATTCCGGTCCTTATATTTTTAGAAAATTAAATCGCGGTCCTTATATTTTCAGAAAACTCAATCATGGTTCCTATGCTCAAAATTGTATATCCAATCTTCTCCCAAAATTGGATTGGATTCTCCAATTTTGGGAGAAGATTGGATATATAATTTTGATAATTTTTAGCCAATTCTGTAAACTAGTAGTAATATGACATTTGTACAATATTCTTTATACTTTTGAAAATCATGATCAACCTATGCATATAGATAGTCATAGTATTCCACGCATTCCAAGCAAACTCATAGAACTATAATATTCCAATTCATTCCCTAAACAATCACATTATCAATCCAAGTATAAAGATAGCCAACAAAATAAGATTCACCAACATCAAACTATACAATATAGTGTTCAAATTTAAGTTCATTGGTGAGGAGTTGTATTCCTCTTTCCTCTCTGTTTTCATATTCTTTGAAGAATAACTATACTCAATCCTCTATTTCCTCTTACCATTTGCATAGTAATTATCATCGTCTACTATATCTGCGACAACCTACTTAAACCACCCATGAGTGTTGCAACAATAATACAACCTAACTAGATTTTTTAAAATTTTGATACCAAAATAATTGCCTTTCTAGCACACAGGAGATGTTTTCAAATCGCAAGTTATCTATTGTGACGCTATGTAGGTGTCGCGATGTAGATTGGTGTTGGTGAATCTGATTTTGTATAGTTTAAACTTCAATTTAAACACTATATTGTATAGTTTGGTGTTGGTGAATCTGATTTTGTTAACTATTTTTATACTTGGATTGATAATGTGATTGTTTAGGGGATGAATTGGAATATTATAGTTCTATTAGTTTGCTTAGAATGCGTGGAATACTATGGCTACATTCCGGAACCATGATTGAGTTTTCTGAAAATATAAAGATCGCGATTTAATTTTATGAAAAATATAAGGACTGGAATGTAATTTTTTGAAAATATAAGGACCTTGATGTAATTTTATGAAAGTATGAGGACCGGGATGTACTTTCTTCAAACTATAAGGATCGGGTTGTTACAAATTTTAATTTCTAGGGACCGCGATGTAATTTTTTGAAACTACAGAAACTGGGATGTATTTTCTCTAAACTTTAAGGTACCGGGATGTAATTTGCTCTTTTTTCTATATGACAGAAGCGCGAGGGGTGATCAATTTGGATTTCTTTCAAGTTCTCACCAGATATACCTTACGTTCCCTGCTAAAAGCATGTTTTCGGAGAAAGATGTTTTCAATTATTTTAAGTAATGTTTCAATTTCTATTTCTTATATGACTACAAATTTATACTAAATATTCATACGCTCAAAGTCATTCCATGTTAACAGTCAGTATGGCCCTGTTCATGATGTGAGGATTCCACGCCAAGAGAAGCGAATGTTTGGGTTTGTGAGCTTCTTCTGTTCGGAGACTGTACAAATTATTTTGGCAATGGGTCATCCACATTACATTTGTGGTTCACGTGTTCTTGTCAAGCCATACAAGGAAAAATCAAAACTTACAGACAAGTAAAGAAATTTACCTTCTTATCATCTGGGTAGATTTCAAAAAGATTTATTCTATGCTATCGATTTCATGGTTTTATTTTAATTTTAATTTCTGATTGTATACACTATTAGTCGTCTAAGTCGCTGAGTTAATGCAGGAAGTACTCAGAGAAGGAGCCTCCTGTATGTTTCGCTTCTCAATGTTTTGCAGTGGACCACAACACGGACACAAGTTGGTGGAATTTCAATTGTTGCTATACTGTCTCTTCTTTAATTTCAACTTATGTTTTTGACCTAATGCTTATGATTGCAGTGCTCAATACATCTGAATGTACCGGATATCTCCACAGTCAGCTATCTGAAGATCATGAACTTGATATTGTACTCGAGAGAAGACGGTTGCTTGAGCTGCAGCTGAACCCAGACCGACTGATATCACAATCATATTTCAGCAACGAAATAAATGAGAGTAAGTCTATAGAAGGTTAAATCGAATTGTTCTACTGTTGTTATCATCATAAACTGCCATTCATTTTCCATGTTCTGAGTTTCAGATGACGTCGGCACTAATTCCACTTGCTTAGTGAGTGGTTTCGGTAGTGATTACATGGCTAAGAAGGCAATGAATAATTACAATGATAGAACGAGGTCAGCAAATATGATAAATTCTATAATGCTGCAAAGTATACAATTAATGTATTGCTTTATTTGAGAAGCCAAAATTAATCTGAAAGTATTCCTAATATTCACTGTTATTGTTTTGCAGTGACCACATCGAACTCCCTGATAGTCCTTTTTATTCACCTGAGATAGGATGTAGCATCTCCAGTCATATAGAGCTTGACAAGAACTTTACCTAGATTTTTATAGGGCGATTCAAAGTTTTACAGATCTTCTCAATCTTTCAGAGGAACTCAATCCACAAGAAATCATCACCGATAAGGCCATACAAATGATAGAAAAGCTACATGAAAATAGGAACCATAGTTTTCAATGTTAAGCACTAGACAGAATATTGTGTTGTTAGATTTAGCATACAATGTTGACTCGCATACTTCTTACAAGGATAGAGCATGTATTTACTATTCTCAAACGTTCACGGATGAGTACTGTAGTTCTCTTTTTCCAAAATTTATTCTCGGCCACAAAAGCCATCTGAGACTTTGTTTGTGTGTGGATGTTGGATTCTTTTGCTGTGTGGTCATATGTTGAATTCCTCTGGCATTAAGATTGTCGACCCAACTCATGTCACTAGGCATTCTTTAATTCTGAACCGAGCACCGAATGAGGGAAGAAAAGGCAATGGCACATGAAGCTTGGGAAAGCCTCGGACCACTTTCATGTGATCTTCTCATTTCTCATGACTTCCCTAGTATTACTATGCCATTATTGCACATGGAAAATCTAGTTGGGTTTGGTCCCCTTTTATCCTGCACAGATACTGCTACATTGAGGTTGGACGGATCTAATTTTCAGTTAGCATTGTCTGATAGGACCTGGCACCTTGACGTTTGAGCCTTGTCACCATTGCTGGCCCCATGGAGATCCTCTTGGCTCGCCTCACTGGATCGCATTTAGCTAAAATAAACAAGGACGGCCGCTCAATGACGATTATGAGATTAGGTTCGTTGTCTGCTTGAGGTGGCGGTAGATCGCATGGATGGCAGTGGAGGATTACAAGTCCCTTTCGGTTTTTGATTGCTGTGACTGCTCCACTTTCCGATTTCCTGTCCATGAGGAACGCACGGAGCTGGGCTTCTGATCTAATCACTTGGATTTGGTTTGCTGTTTTTGTTTATAGAACAATGATTTGAGTGAACTGAGACTTCACTCGTCAACTAGATTGAACAAAATTTTTAGCTACTTTTCAATCAGTAGATACTCTCCGTTCTATCTAGTTTTCTTTAATACACTCATAATTTTGTTTATCATAATCAATTAATAAATAAATTTAAGAAAAAATTTCACAAAGCTGATAAAGTACTAATGATTAGGATGTAAGTCTTGTCATCTTAAGATTTGAGAATTAAAATTTGACAAAGTCAATATGTCCATCCTTTTCACGTGCTAGCCACAGTATCCGTACTAGTAACTTTCGTGATTTATCTCTTTCGTGTTAGCTCTAGGAGTATGTTCATCTTTTCATGCGTTAACTATAATATTTATACTAATAATTTTTATAATTTATCTTTTTTATATTAATTTTAGGATGAATTAGCGAGAACGTCAAGAGAGTAAATCGTGTTTTGTACCTTTATTTTTTATTTAAGTTTTCTTTAGCTGTTCGATTCATTGTAATTATTTTTTTAACACCAGTTGACCTGATATATCAACACGTAGTGCCTGGTAAGGCAAATTTCGTTTAGTAATTGATGTGGATTTTCTAGTGCAATGCAATAATAGTTTATAATACATTTTTTCCTTTTAATTTTAAATTAGGCTTATCCGATTTCTCAAAAACTCTATAAGTTTTAGCTCAGCTAAAAATTCTATAAACCCGAACATCAACCTTATAAAGAGGATTTAAAGGAGGTTTCTCAACGTTAGTTCTTAAGAGGTTAGAGACAAAATGATATTATATTTCCTACCATCAAGAGGCGATACAAAGTGTCAAAAAAAACATCCAAAGTAAAAGTTTCACTTGTAAAATTTGTTTTACTATGATTTCATTTGTATCTTTATATTTGGTTATATTGCTTGTGTTTGTTGTAAGAAATAGGTTGTAAATGTATCCAAGAAGAAGAAGGTTAGTTGTGGTAGATAGCTAGGGCTAGGTGTTGAAGTAGTTTACTTGGAAGGTGACGAACTAAGTAAAATCTTGGTGTTGTGAAAGTGGCGTCGGTTTGTTTTGTGTTTGTATTTTCTTTTGTTATGTATTTTGTTTCCACTATTTGTTATCCATTTGTAGAAGAGTACAAAATCAAAACGAAGAGATAGAAACTATTCACCCCTTCTTTTCACAAGGTCCTAACCGCTCGAACTGATTTAACAATTGATTGCTATCACCCATTAATCAATTGCTACCTACTAGTCAATTGCTATTATATAATAATATTACTAATTTACAGCAAACCCTATCGACCCCCCCCCCCTCGTAAACCCTGAATTTGGGGTTTATGATTTGTCAGCCGATTGTTATTACCTAGAAATCGATTGATAACCATATTTCATCCTTTCACGACTGAATCCTCATCTTGTTTAATATTCAATCAACCTTAATCTGCTATGACTTCATTCATTTACTAAGTGTTCGATCCTATACGTTGCTAACTCCATGTTGGACTTTTCTCATTGCTAAGTGTCCAATCAACCGTTAGTCTACTTGAACTTTCCTCATGTGAACTTCCTTATTGGATTTCCGACCATCAAGTGTCCGCTCCACCAAGACCCACTTGAACTTTTAGGCTGAGTAATGTAATCAAGCTTGTAACGTAATTGGGCTTGGAATGTAATTCAGATTACATGTTATTGGCCTTATAATCCATATTATAAAACTTTCATTTACTTTTGTAATTCATATTATATTACATTACAGTTTTAAAATTGTACCAAACAAAGTAATTGTTGATGCAGTCTGATCCTGATTGTTGTTTTGGTGTTGACATCGATTTTAGTTTAGGCTGATTATGTTTAAGTCCTGGTCGGGGACTGGTCTTTTGGATGAAATCCTAGCTTGGAGGGCTAGGTGGTTGAAATCCTAACCTGGAGGGTTAGGTGTGGATGAAAGTCTGGCTTGGAGGGTCAGGTCCTAGCCTGGAGGGCTAGGTGGTTGAAATCCTAACCTAGAGGGTTAGGTGTGGATGAAAGCCTGGCTTGGAGGGTCAGGTCATAGCCTAGAAGGCTAGGTTGATGAAATCCCGGCCTGGAGGGTCTGGTCCTAGCTTGGAGGGCTAGGTTGATGAAAGTCCTAATTTAAAGGGTTAGGTGAAAAGTCCTAGCTTGGAGGGCTAGGTGAAAAGTCCTAACTTGGAGAGTTAGGTGAAAAGTCCCAACTTGGAGGGTTAGGTGAAAAACCCTAGCTTGGAGGACTAGGTCCTAGCTTGGAGGGCTAGGTTGGAGTCCCAGTGAGTGAGATTGGGCACCGTGTCTTGGTCCAGGGGACTGAGCATGAGTTAGGGAGACTGGGAGCCAGTTCTCCTAACTTAGAGTGCTTGTGGCCTTCCCTGGATCGGTCTGGTGACCGATCAGGGAAACTTGGCACGAAGTTGGCACAACATTCCTTAGTGGATCGGTCTGGTGACCGATCCAGCTAAGTTCTGATCGGTCCGGTGACCGATCAGGGAGAGAATAGAAAGGTTGGCAAACTTTCTGTTCGTCTCCTGATCAGTCCAGGGACCGATCAGGGAGAGAACAGAAAGGTTTGCTCAACCTTCTGTTCGTCTCCTGATCGGTCTGGTGACCGATCAGTGAGAGAACAGAAAGGTTGGTTTAGCTTCTGTTCGTCTCCGGATCGGTCTGGTGATCGATCAGGGTTACTGTTGGGACCATTCTGGTGAACGATCAAGTGTCGCGGACTCCTCACTACGATCGATCAGGTTGGAGCTTGATCGGTCAGGTAGTGTCCTGATCGGTCTGGTGACCGATCAGCCCACATCCTGATCAGTCTGGTGACCGATCAGGAGTGTTGAGCTGTGAAGCTAATAAATTACTCTGTAAAGGGGTGGATCGATTCGGTGATCGATCCACAACTTGGGAACAGTCCGGTGAACGATCAGGAATGACATCGCGATTATTAATTAAGCGTTAGGGACCGATCATGTTAGATCCTGATCGGTCTGAGCCCATCCTGATCGGTCTGGGGACCGATCAGGAGTCAGTCTGATCGGTCCGGTGACCAATCAGTAGCTGTCAGCTTTAATTCAAACGATGTGTCAGGCGTCTGATTGCATTCTGATCCCTTCTGATTTCCACTGATACTCCACTGATACTCTCTGATGCTTTGATCTTCTATTGATTTGGTGCCCTAATGTGCTGCTAAGTGTGCAGGTGACACAGGGATCGTCCATGGGAAGTCAAAGACAGGTTTTCGCTACAGCAGGCTTGACTGTATGCCTTCGCAAGGTGCAACGTTCTCTGGCGTAAGCTGCAACCACTGAGGAGCTGATGACCTGGGACTTGACTGAGGGGATTCAGTGAGTCCAGGTGTAGCTGGAGGTTGCAGGAGAGCAGCTGGGAGTTGCTGCAGCAGAAAAACGTGAGGCTTGTTAAGCTGGGTGGTGACTTGCATTCAGTTCTCATCAACAAGCTTGCTCCACACTTGTGTTACTACTATGTTCTTGAGCAAGCCACTGTGATCTTTGAAGTAACCATCGATTACTTGAGCACTTGGAAGAGAAGCAAGATGCTTGGCAAGTCCATCAGCGAGAAGACACGAAGAAGGGGTTTCTTGCGTGAGATCTGCACTGGGTGGAGCTTGAGGAGAAGCTTGCTTGTGTTCTTGAGGTTCTAAGTGCTAAATAAGATCTTTCTTGTGTTTCCTGTATTTTATACTTGATCATCTTGAAACGCTGTGGAGAGGTTACTCCACCGAGAAGGAGGTTGCTTTCTATCCGGATTTTCCGGGGCTTGATCTGCTGATGATCAAGGGATCACCCACCTTAAGGGCACGCCAAGGAGTAGGGGCAAGCTATCCCCGAACCTTGTAAATCCTCTTGTTAGCGTTTTGTGGTGTTTCCTTCATTTCTGCATTTGCTCTTTGGTTTTGTGTTGTTTCCGCTGCTATCTAACCCTTGAAGTGTAGAGAAAGTGATAAGTGCTATAATTCCAAGTGTCTGGCTACATTCACCCCCCTCTCTAGCCATCCAAGTTCCAACAAGTGGTATTAGAGCTTGGGGCTCTGTTTAAGCGGATTAACAACCGAGAGTTTTCAACAATGGCTTTGAGAGAAGGTTTTAGCACCACTCGACATCCTTTCTTCGATGGATCAGATTTTCAATATTGGAGATCGAAGATGGAGTATTATCTCAAGATGGACATTCACACTTGGTTCGCTGTAAAGGAGGGTTTCTCCCCTCCAAAGGATGATGAAGGAAAAGAATTGGAGTCCACTCGTTGGTCGGCTGAACAAACCCGGAATAGTGAAGCCGATGCGAAGGCGGTGGTGACCTTACAATGTGGCATGAACAAGGATCAACTTATCAAAGTTGGTCCATTTACAAGTGCAAAAGATTTGTGTAATAAGCTCATTGAACTTCATGAGGGGACCCGAGATTCAAGGATTGCCAAGAGGGACTTGTTTATCAACCAACTCCAAAATCTCTCCATGAAGGAGAGTGAAACCGTATGTGAGCTCCATAGTAGATTCAAAGAGGTATTGAATGGTCTCTACTCTATTGATGAAAAGGTCGAAAACCGCGACCTTGTGAGGTATGTGCTAAAAGCCTTTCCAAGGAATGCTTTGTGGTCATCCATGGTGGATGCCTACAAAGATTCTAAGGATCTTTCAATTGTAAAGTTAGATGATTTGTTTTGTAAAATGGAATTGCATGAAATGGCTAACAAAGGCCCCAAGGAAAAAGGGATTGCCTTAGTTGCAGGAGAAAAGGCTGAAGGAGAAGAAGAAGGAGAAGGAAGCCTCTTCATCTTCATCCTCATCCAAATCTGAATACGAATCTGAGGAAGATGGCAACGGATCTTCTTCCTCTGAGGTGGCAAATTTTGTTAGGAGAATGATGAGAAAGGGTCGATGTCACGCCCCAAGACTCAGGAGTCGTTGATCCAATCGAAAATCGGGCAGTACCTTCCCTGTCCAGCGGACAATTTACACATGCACATAGAGATAATCAATATATATATCACATCCACGCAGTTTATATGGGCCTCAGGCCTCAAATTCAAACACAACCACTCATATATATGATAATATCTCAATAAAGCCCAAATACGAACTTACCTGAGCTGCCAGGGGGCAGGACAAAGCCCAAAACATCACGAAGTCCAACATAGGACTCAAAAGTACAATGTCATAATTTAAATCCCATACCACAAGTCCACGATAAATCCAGTGCAAGGAAATAAAACATAATATGGTCATAACAAGAAAATAGTAGATAAAACCCAAAACGATACGTAGACACAAGCACGGGACTGGCGACTCGGACCCTCCTGGCAGATATCAACCTGAAATCAAAAAGTAATGGCAACGGTGTGAGTCCATAAGCTCAGCGGATACCCAACAGATATGCATAGTGTGTTACAATAACCATAAGGATCTATGCTAATACAGTCTCATATAACAATCCGAAAGGGTATACTAAAGATACTAAATACAGGTACATACCCGAATCCGTCTAGCCTGCAAAGGGTGAAATACATCCCTATGGAACAAGTACAACATATAATCCAAAATAAACAGGTATCCACTATATGCATGTAAATCAAGTGCAGAAATCAAATGCAGCAAACAATGCACAATGCAAGATATGCACATGGTGCAATGATATGTGTCACCCCTGACACCAGTCAGATCATCGTCAACCTGTCATAGGTGACGTCTGAAAGGGTAGGGCTATGACAACTGTACGCACCTTGCTATCACTGCTACTGAGTGACCGAGTGGACAGGATGCTGGCGGAGGTCCCTCTCCTACTCCAGGCAATGGGGGAGTCTAGCTCTCATCTTCTCGCGTCTCAGGACGAGAAGGGATCCCTGGCTGCTACCACGCCCGAACCACCCTCCAAATAGTGGTCGAATGGAGCAATACAGGGCAAATGCACACACTCTATGGTAGCCACTAACCCTGAGTGGATGTGTGTGCATATCCTCATGTAACTGGCGACGGGCTCAGACTATATAGGAGCCGATGATCGCCAGCATGCAACAATGCAAGGATGGTGCATGATCCAAACATATAACACTCACCAAGGTCTCAACTAACACCACCGAGTGCTAGGAATAGGTTTGAATCCTAACTTATGGGATACAAGTAACCTAGTAAGTATACTAACCAAATAACCAGTGATCTATCAATATCACATACAAAAAGGAAAGGTATCACTACATCTATGCTCCTATATTTATAAGGATAAATACATGGCATCAACTGAGACTGTAATAAGCCATACAGGAACTAACCTCAAAGATAAACAGCAGCATATATCAAATATAAGGATACAGAGTCAGATAAGCATACAGTCCTACTGTTATCAATAACAGACAATGCATAGCAAGTAGACTATATCTAAAAGACAAGTCAAAGGGTACCCGCTTCAAAGTAGATGCTCGTATCAAACAGAACCTCCCAGCTGATAATCAGAAATGGTAAATCCAATCAATGCCCTAAGCTCGGAGCAGCTCCCCACGGCAGGAACCCAATCTGTAAAACTCCAATTCCAGGGGCTGCAACGCACCGCTGTTCTCCTCCAATTTCGTGAGGCAAGACAGGTAGACAACCGGAAATTGAAGAGGGAATCGTCGAAGAGTAGAGGATGATGTCTCACAGTGGGATCGCGAAGAGGAGATAGAGCAGTCGCCGGGTTTCCTCTTGGTGGCGGCCGACTGGAGCGGAGTCGATGCTTGGGCTGCGGCTAGGGCAGGCGATGCAGGAATAGTTGCCGGCGACGGTGGATGCCGCGACTAGGGCACGCGACGAGAGGGAAGGCGAGGAGAGGGAGGCGCCGCGATCTTCACCGGCGGTCTAGGTCACCCGATGGGAGGAGACGCGAAGGGGAGGAGTCGAGCGGCTGCGGTTTGGTGGCTGCGGCTCGCGGATGGGGAGAGAAGAGAGGGAGTCCGCGAGAGAGGCTAGGGCATAGGGAAATAAAGAATTATAAAGGAAAATTTTTCCTTTTATAAATATATATATATATATTCTCAAATTTTAACTTTTCCTTAAATAAATACATATATATATATATATATCTATATATTTCAAAAAATTAAATATTTCCTTAAATAATCCCAAGCCAACTCATCATGCGTCCAATTAGATCCGTAATTATTTCTAAAAATCTCTGAAAATTATACCATAATTTCTCATATAATTATTTTAAGTTTTAGCTCATATTTAAAAATGGTTATATATAATAATATATATATTTATATATTATTATTAATATTATTATTATTATTCTTTTTTTACAGTATTTTACATTCTCCCCTACTAAATAAAAATTTGGTCCTCCAAATTTCGTTAATTACTCACAACCGATACTAACCATATATAGGTAGTATAAATGCTGAACGAAACCTAACCATGCCTCATCAAATTTTTGAGAGCTAAGTAGACCAAATAAGTTTTTCGGGGGCCTTCCCCAACCTCTGCCTGATAACCTGTATCTCTACAACCGGTAGAGACACTCCTAACAACTCTATGATCAAATCATAGGTACCCTCTGGATACTACCCAAATATATCCGAAACAAGTACGAAAAGAACTATCAATATCTATCACCAATTTAGCTGTAAATGCATATATGAACCTCATACCGTGAAAGGTCGATCCATCAGTCCGCGGTGTCTTCTACCCAAAGGCGGTATAATCTCCTAAATGATTCGCCTCAACGCAAATCATAAATACGAAGTACCCTCTTGATTCTCCAATCAAGTACAAGCGATAACCCGTAAGTGGCAAGCAATTAGCTCCACACTTCTCCAAATCGAGTGTCAATGTAGGTCAGGTACCTAAGCGTGCCTTCTAGGTTATCTAACCAGAAATGAACAACTCACCGGTACAATACTCCTATAATCAGAGTAAATCGATCACATACAGATCAAGCCATCTACGTTAGACAACCCTAGTCCTTGTTCAGCTAATAGTAGCTAGTGCGAGTACTATGCATAGTCAGGTCTAGGAAAACCAAAATCCTTAACCTCCAATATCTTGTTGACCGATTTGACCCTCATTTTTCCAACCCATATGTCGATATCATACCAGAATCAACATTCTCCGTATTTATACAAGTCCGCAACAAGAACAACTAACCACCTTCATGGTTGGTCTTAACCATGATTACAATAATCTGATTGACCTTAAGTCATCAGACCTAACCAAGTTCAAAAGATACTTACTAAGAGGGTGCAAGAATAATAACATGATCGAATTACTTGAGCGCATTTCTAACCAATACCTAAATATACAAGAATAATAACATACTCTGATAACATGGGAGAATTTCCACCAATCCTAACTATACAGGAATACTAGAATGATCTCATAACATGAGAGAATTTCCAATTATAACTTAATATACAGGACTAGTAACATGATCCAATAACCATACCTAAATATACAGGAATTGTAACATGATCCAATAACATGAAGGAATTTCTAACCATACCTAAATAGGATAAGTGATACAAGAGATCAGAAGAAATACCTGTCGCTTGGAGAAGTCCCGTCGTTGCCCAGTCCCAATGTGCAATCACATCGATAAAACTACTCCGAACAAATCCGAAAAACTCGTAAAACAAGTAGGCATCGCAAGCCTACATTCTGATACCAAGATTAGATTGGTATCAGATAAACACCGAAAGTCCACAAGTCCCGAAGGTATCCGAAAAACTTGGGCTCTGATACCAAAATAATTTGGTATCAGATAAACTCCGTAAAATCCGAAAAGACCCGACAACCTAAGCTTTGATACCAAAATAAATTGTCACGCCCCGAGACCCAGGAGTCGCTGATCCAATCGAAAATCGGGTAGCACCTCCCCTGTCCGGCGGACAATTTACACATGCACACAGAGATAATCAATATATATATCACATCCACGCAGTTTATATGGGCCTCAGGCCTCAAATTCAAACACAACCACACATATATATGATAATATCTCAATAAAGCCCAAATACGAACTTACCTGAGCTGCCAGGGGGCAGGACAAAGCCCAAAACATCACGAAGTCCAACATAGGACTCAAAAGTACAATGTCATAATTTAAATCCCATACCACAAGTCCACGATAAATCCAGTGCAAGGAAATAAAACATAATATGGTCCTAACAAGAAAATAGTAGATAAAACCCAAAATGATACGTAGACACAAGCACGGGACTGGCGACTCGGACCCTCCTGGCAGATATCAACCTGAAATCAAAAAGTAATGGCAACGGTGTGAGTCCATAAGCTCAGCGGATACCTAACAGATATGCATAGTGTGTTACAATAACCATAAGGATCTATGCTAATACAGTCTCATATAACAATCCGAAAGGGTATACTAAAGATACTAAATACAGGTACATACCCGAATCCGTCTAGCCTGCAAAGGGTGAAATACATCCCTATGGAACAAGTACAACATATAATCCAAAATAAACAGGTATCCACTATATGCATGTAAATCAAGTGCAGAAATCAAATGCAGCAAACAATGCACAATGCAAGATATGCACATGGTGCAATGATATGTGTCACCCCTGACACCAGTCAGATCATCGTCAACCTGTCATAGGTGACGTCTGAAAGGGTAGGGCTATGACAACTGTACGCACCCTGCTATCACTGCTACTGAGTGACCGAGTGGACAGGATGCTGGCGGAGGTCCCTCTCCTACCCCAGGCAATGGGGGAGTCTAGCTCTCATCTTCTCGCATCTCAGGACGAGAAGGGATCCCTGGCTGCTACCACGCCCGAACCACCCTCCAAATAGTGGTCGAACGGAGCAATACAGGGCAAATGCACACACTCTATGGTAGCCACTAACCCTGAGTGGATGTGTGTGCATATCCTCATGTAACTGGCGACGGGCTCAGACTATATAGGAGCCGATGATCACCAGCATGCAACAATGCAAGGATGGTGCATGATCCAAACATATAACACTCACCAAGGTCTCAACTAACACCACCGGGTGCTAGGAATAGGTTTGAATCCTAACTTATGGGATACAAGTAACCTAGTAAGTATACTAACCAAATAACCAGTGATCTATCAATATCACATACAAAAAGGAAAGGTATCACTATATCTATGCTCCTATATTTATAAGGATAAATACATGGCATCAACTGAGACTGTAATAAGCCATACAGGAACTAACCTCAAAGATAAACAGCAGCATATATCAAATATAAGGATACAGAGTCAGATAAGCATACAGTCCTACTGTTATCAATAACAGACAATGCATAGCAAGTAGACTATATCTAAAAGACAAGTCAAAGGGTACCCGCTTCAAAGTAGATGCTCGTATCAAATAGAACCTCCCAGCTGATAATCAGAAATGGTAAATCCAATCAATGCCCTGAGCCCGGAGCAGCTCCCCACGGCAGGAACCCAATCTGTAAAACTCCAATTCCAGGGGCTGCAACGCACCGCTGTTCTCCTCCAATTTCGTGAGGCAAGACAGGTAGACAACCGGAAATCGAAGAGGGAATCGTCGAAGAGTAGAGGATGATGTCTCACAGTGGGATCGCGAAGAGGAGATAGAGCAGTCGCCGGGTTTCCTCTTGGTGGCGGCCGACTGGAGCGGAGTCGACGCTTGGGCTGCGGCTAGGGCAGGCGATGCAGGAATAGTTGCCGGCGACGGTGGATGCCGCGACTAGGGCACGCGACGAGAGGGAAGGCGAGGAGAGGGAGGCGCCGCGATCTTCACCGGTGGTCTAGGTCACCCGATGGGAGGAGACGCGAAGGGGAGGAGTCGAGCGGCTGCGGTTTGGTGGCTGCGGCTCGCGGATGGGGAGAGAAGAGAGGGAGTCCGCGAGAGAGGCTAGGGCACAGGGAAATAAAGAATTATAAAGGAAAATTTTTCCTTTTATAAATATATATATATATATATATTCTCAAATTCTAACTTTTCCTTAAATAAATACATATATATATATATATATCTATATATTTCAAAAAATCAAATATTTCCTTAAATAATCCCAAGCCAACTCATCATGCGTCCAATTAGATCCGTAATTATTTCTAAAAATCTCTGAAAATTATACCATAATTTCTCATATAATTATTTTAAGTTTTAACTCATATTTAAAAATGGTTATATATAATAATATATATATTTATATATTATTATTAATATTATTATTATTATTCTTTTTTTTACAGTATTTTACAGTCGATGCTTCAAGGGTAAAGGTAACCCTAGTGAGGTTAAGATTGATAAGAATAACATTACTTGCTATGAGTGTAGCAAGAAAGGGCATTTCAAGAAGGACTGCCCAAAACTCAAAAAGAAAGAGGAGAAATCAATGGCCACTTGGGATGAATCCTCTTCTAGCTCATCCGATGAAGAGAAGGATGAGAAGAGCACACGGCATGTGGCGCTTATGGCTCTAGAAGGAGAAGAAAGCAGTGATGAATCTTCCGACTCCTCAAACGCGGCTTCATCATCTTCGGATGATGAAGAGGTAATCACTCCCGAACTTGAAGAATGTAATAGAATAATTGCATGCTTAACCGATTATTTGAAGAAGTCAAAGAACAAAATTAAATAATTGAAACTTGAAGTTGAACAATTGAAATCCTCTAGAGATGAGGATGTGGATGATTTGCATGTAGAAATGTTAGAGGATGAGAATAAATTATTGAAGAGTGAGGTTGAGAGACTCAAGAGTGTTTTTGAGAAATTCTCAACTAGCTCAAAGACTTTAGATATGATCCTAAATGCCCAAAGGGCAGTTTACAATAGGGCCGGTATTGGTTACCGACCCAAAGAACCATCTTTTGTTTCTTTGATGACTAGGACTGACGTTAGACAATCTAAGACACCTAGGACTCAAAAGAAAACAGTCAAGGCATGGGTGCCTAAGTCTTGTTTGGTAGGTGTTTTAGGTCCCAAGGTTTGGGTACCTAAATCTTATATTTTTCAAATTATGTAGGTTGTGATTAAGGGGGAGCATCTATCAACTTGGTTCGTTGATAGTGGGTGCTCCAAACACATGACCGGAGATAAATCATTGTTTACTACCCTTCAAAGAAAAAGTAGTGGTAATGTTTCCTTTGGTAACAATGGTAGTTTTAAGGTCATAGGAATATGAGACATTCAAATATCCGAATGTCTTAGGATTAAGAATGTCCTTCTAGTCAAGGGGATGACATTTAATCTCCTAAGTGTCAGTCAATTGTGTGATGCGGGTTACACAATTGATTTCCAATCAAGTCAATGTCTAGTTAGATAACATGATAACTTTGACACGGTACTAGTAGGAGCAAGAGTAGATAATATTTACCAAGCTTCTTTTAAAAGTGCTACTAATGCTTTTGCTAAGTGTCTCATGTCAAGAGAAGATGAGTCCACCCTTTGGCACCGGAGACTAGCACATGTCAACATGAAGAATATCCGGAAATTGGCCAACAAGGGACTGGTTCGTGGCTTACCAAGCATCAAGTATGAAAAGGATAAACTTTGTGATGCATGTCAAATGGGTAAGCAAACAAAATCTGCACATAAAGGTAAAAGCATTGTGAGTACTTCTACCGCTTTAGATTTACTCCATATGGATTTGTTTGATTGTAGCACTATTATATCCATGAATGGTAGTAGATATTGTTTTGTGATCATTGATGATTTTACTAGATACACAAGGACCTATTTTCTAAAATATAAGGATCAAACCTTAGATGTTTTCATTTCTTTTTGTAGAAGAGTTGAAAATGAAAAATCATCAACCATTAAGATAATAAGAAGTGATCATGGAGGTGAATTTCAAAACTAACAATTTTTAGAGTTTTATCAAGATAGAGGATATAGACATGAGTTCTCCACTCCTAGAACACCACAACAAAATGGTGTTGTAGAGAGGAAGAATCGAGTCTTACAAGAGGCTGCACGAAGCATGCTCAATGAGTACTCATTAACGAGCTACTTATGGGCTGAAGCTGTGAACACAGCTTGCTATGTGCAAAATCGAGTCCTCATTCACAGATTTCTAGGAAAGACTCCTCATTAACTTTGATTTGGAAAATCACCTACGGTTAAACATCTTAGGGTGTTTGGTTATAAGGTGTTTATTCTAAACACCAAGGATCATCTTGAAAAGCTCACGGCAAAGGCTGATGAAGGGATACTGGTCGGGTACTCCCTCGTTAGCAAAGCCTACCGAGTCTATAACAAAAAGTCTAGATTGGTTGAAGAATCCTCTGATGTGGTCTTTGAAGAAATTCCAAAAGCATATGACCAATCAGAAGATGTTTAAGGAGTTCAACTCGAACTTAGGAGACTAAGTTTGAATGAGATTCCAAATGTTGATGGTGATGAGTCTGATGACGGTGAGCCTAGACCACCCATTGATCAGCCGGATCCTGAGGCTGAGCTTGTGTCTAGTGAAACCATTCAAGAGGCACCACCAACACCAAGGCAAACAAGGTTAGCCTCTAGTCATCCTCAAGACCAAATTGTTGGAGACATCCATCAAGGGGTTTTAACTAGATCATTCTTTTGGAATGAGGCTAATGAAGTGGCTTTAATTTCCGAAATTGAGCCTAGGAGAATTGACGAAGCATTGAATGATCCCGAATGGATCATTGCTATGTAAGATGAACTAGGTCAATTCGAAAGAAGTGAAGTTTGAGACTTAGTCCGTAGATCTAAGAAGACCTTCATTATTGGAATCAAATGGGTCTTCAAGAATAAATTGAACCATAAGGGAAAAATCATACGAAACAAGACACGCTTAGTAGCCAAGGGCTATAGTCAAGTTGAAGGTCTTGATTATGATGAGACCTATGCTCCCGTGGCACGATTAGAGTCCATCCGATTGATGCATGCGTTTGCAGCACATCGTGGTTTCAAGCTATATCAAATGGATGTCAAATCAGCCTTTCTGAATGGTTTAATAAGACAAGAAGTCTATGTCGAACAACCTCTGGGGTTTGAGAGTACTGAATTTTTAAAGCACGTGTTTAAGCTCAAGAAGGCACTTTATGGCCTTAAACAAGTACCCCGAGCTTGGTATGAGCGGTTGTCGACATTTCTGACTGAAAAAGGCTTTGTTAGAGGCCAAATAGACCATACACTATTTCTACGTAGAGATGGTGACAATATCTTTGTGGCTCAAGTATATGTCGATGACATAATTTGTGGCTCAAACAACAAGGGCTATTTAAATGAATTTATTGGACACATGGAGAGTGAATTTGAGATGAGTCTAGTGGGAGAGTTGACTTTCTTCCTTGGACTTGAAATCAAGCAAACTCGTGATGGAATCTATGTGCACCAATCAAAATACACACAAGAGATGCTTCGAAAATTTAATGTGAGTGATTCAAAAGAGGTAACCAGTCCCATGGCTACAAACACACGGTTAGATAATGATGAGAGTGGTAAATCTGTTAATTTAACTCAATACCAGAGCATGATAGGTAGTTTACTATACCTCACAGCTAGTCGACCTGATATACTCTTTGCTGTGGGTATGTGCGCTAGATATCAAGTGTGTGCCAAGGAATCTTACTTAATTGCTGTTAAGAGAATTTTGAGATATCTTAAAGGCACAATTAGAGTTGGTCTTTGGTACCCCCGTACCGAATCATTTGATCTAATTGGCTATACCGATTCTGACTATGCTGGATGCAAGTTGGATCGGAAAAGCACTAGCGGGGGTTGCCAATTCCTGGGATCATCTTTAGTTAGCTGGTCAAGTCGGAAGCAACATTGTGTTGCTCTCTCCACGACTGAGGCAGAATATATTGCCATGGGAGAGAGTGTATCCCAATTGTTGTGGATGATTTATACTCTAGAGGACTATGGATTAAGCTATAAAGGTGTGCAAGTGTTGTGTGACAACATAAGCATAATTAACCTAACCAAGAATCCAGTCCATCATTCTAGGACTAAGCATATTGAAGTGCGTCACCACTTCATTAGAGATCATGTTGCTAGAGGAGATATTGTGTTGATGCAGGTTGCACCCAAGTCAAACCTGTGTTTTGATATTGGCAAAAGGGTTCAAAAGTCAAGATGTTTGTTTGTCTAACAATGCTGCTTGAGTGTGCAGGAAACCAAGTCCTAGCGAAAGACTGCTAGGCACCTGACGAAGGGCTATCAGGAAAACAAGTCCTACCGAAGGGCTGCTAGGCACCTGACGAAGGGCTGTCAGGAAAACAAGTTCTAGCGAAGGGCTGCTAGGCACCTGACGAAGGGCTGCCAGGAAAACAAGTCCGAGCGAAGGGCTACTAGGCACCTGACGAAGGGTTGTCAGGGAAACAAGTCCTAGCGAAGGGCTGCTAGGCACCAGTCGAAGGACAGCTTGGTATCCAAGACCTGGTGAAGGGCTGCCGGGCAAAAGTCCAACCGGAGGAGCCGGTTGGCACCAGGTAAACTCTCCCGAGAGGAGTAGGTGAGGACGCGTTCCCCTTCGAGGGAACAGTAGGCGTCGGTTCGACCTAGGGCTCCATTTTGGAGACCAAAGTCAGAACCAAGACTGCTCAGGCTGTATCAGACTCATACTTATCTGCTTTGTTTTGTTTTGGACTAACCCTAGATGCAGGACCGAAGGACCGAGTGTCTGCAGCTCAGAGAGCCTCAGAGGAGTGAGGCATAAGTTGAGCATGGCGCCCGGAGTGTCCCGGGCGCCCCCAAGGCAAGTACAAAACAAGTGAAGCAATATTCACTTCTGAAGCAAGCTGCTCAGGGCGCCCCTGCTGTCCCGGGCGCCCCAAGATGAAGAAACAGAATAGAAAAGGAACTGCAGCTCCTGCGCGCTGTCTAGGGTGCCCCCGTTGCCAGGGCGCCCCCGCTAACTAGGGCGCCCCCAGTTGCTGTCATCGCAGAGAAGCCAGAAGCTGCGGATAAGAGTTGACTTGGTCAACCCGGGCGCCCCCAACGTCCAGGGCGCCCCCCGTCAAGGCTCTATCCCGAAGTTGAAGGGATTAGCCTTGACCACGCAGCAAACGGATCTGCTGCCACGTGGGGGGGTGCCCCCAACGTTCAGGGCACCCCCAGCCCTATATAAAGGGGTGCTCGACCCCAGCTTCACAACAACGCTTTCATCCAACGCAACTACGCTCTTCTACGACCGCGCTCTGCTCCGGAAACTTCCCGACTCAAGATCGAAGCGCCGTCGACCTCCCACTGCACCGAAACTCGAGCTACACCGGGAGTTGGTAAAACAAGAGTGTACTTTTTAATTACTACAAATTGTACAATCCTTTTGTAATTAACCTTTACGCTCATATAGAATTGCCCAAAGTAAACGGTCAACGACCGTGGGCCTTGGAGTAGGAGTCGACCCAGGCTCCGAACCAAGTAAAATCGCTGTGTTTGCGTGTTTGTTTTATTTCCGCTGCGTAATCGCTCTTATTTTTATTATCCGAAATGTTTTGCGATATTCACCCCCCTCTATCGCGTTTCTCGATCCAACAAGTGGTATCAGAGCGGGGTTATTCAAAGTTGGTGCAACCACCACTTTGAAATTTTTTTCCCAGATTTTTCTTAAAGTTTTTTTTTAAATTTCTTTTCCTTTTTCCTCGATTAATCAAGGTTGGTGCAACACCCCTTGATTAAATTTTTTTTAATTAATTCCCGCACTGCTAATCCAAGACCAAGTCTTGGGACATTTCTTTTTCTAGTTTTCTTTTTTCAGAGTATTAAATGGCAATGCAAGAGGGATTCATCACCGCCAGACCGCCCCTATTCAGTGGAGAAGATTTCTCCTACTGGAAGAGCAGAATGGAGGTCCACCTGAAGACTCAGGTGGAAATGTGGATTATAATCCAGTCCGGACTGGAAATCCCTAAGAACGCTGAAGGAATTCCTCAGCCCTACACCGAGTGGGACACTGCCCTAAAGCGTAAAATAGAAGCCGACGCAAAAGCAACTCAAACTCTACAGTGCGACTTAACAAAAGAAGAACTGAACCGGGTGGGACCTTTCAATAGCGCAAAGGAGCTCTGGGGGAAATTGATCGAGCTACACGAAGGGACCTCAGATACCAGGATCAGCAAGAGGGATCTCCTCCTCAACAAATTGTACACAATAAAGATGAACGAAGGAGAGTCAGCAGCTCAGCTCCACGCCCGCATCCAAGAACTCATGAACGGGCTCCACACAATAGGTCACAAGGTTGAAAACCGTGACCTAATCAGGTATACCTTAAACTCCTTCCCTAGAAATACCCTGTGGGCATGTATGGTAGATGCTTACAAGGTTTCAAGGGACCTTTCTAAGGTTAAGTTAGATGAGCTTTTTTCTGAACTGGAACTTCATGAACAAACTAACAATGATCTGGCCGAGAAAGGTGTTGCTTTTCTTGCAGGAAAAACTGGAAGACAATTCAAAAAGATGGCTCAACCTGCACCAAAGTCTGATTCAGACTCAGACTCTGAAGACGAAGAAGGTGATCGACCGAAGTTGGTTCAACTGGCCCGAAGCTACTACAAGGAGCTGAAGAACCAGTCTAACAAAAGAAAAGCGAACCGAAAGAAGGACGATCCACCTGAACCTTCCAACGACAAGCTGAACGTAACCTGCTACGAGTGCAAGAAGAAAGGGCACTACAAGACGGACTGCCCCAACCTGAAAGAATCAAAAAGAACCAAGAAGAAGAAGGCACTCCAAGCAACCTGGGATGAATCATCCTCAGAAGAAGAGGAAGATCCAATCCAATCGAACCTGCTTGCACTGACTGCCTCAGAACAAATCGAGACCGAGTCAGATTCAGAAATGGACGACGACAAGCTAACCTTTTCAGACGATGGAGAAATTCAGGTAACAGGTTTTTCTAGAAGTCAATTGAATTCATTAATCTCTTATCTTTCTCGAGATTTGGCGAAAGCCAAACTCCGAATCGAGTCCCTCCGACAGGAAGTAAAACTCCTAAAAGAGGAAGCTGATTCTGAATCCCTAACTGAGAAAGTTTAGGATGGAACCTCTGATCAAGTTGAAAAACTTGAATCAGAGAACTCCTTTCTGAAAACTCAAGTTAAGGATCTCAGAACAGTCTTAGAACGATTCACTTCTGGTTCCAAGGGTCTTGATATGATTCTTGGAAAACAGAAGTCCGTTCTAAATCGATCCGGATTTGGCTATCGAACCAAGGCTCGACAAATATCATATTTTGCTGTACTGAACCAGTCCAGACTTAAGGTTCAGGCATGGGTGCCAAAACTGTGCCTGATTAACCAAACTGGTTCAAATCAATTTTGGATCCCCAAGGACAAGATTCACATCTTGCCTAACCATTACCGAGGCTTTAGTCCAGGGGGAGCCAAAATAAAAATAATTCTTATACTTAGATAATTTTTTTTATTAAATTGCATGCTTGATTGAATGCTTGTCTATTTAATTTCTGCAATTTGCCATGCTTAAACTTAGGTTTGGTTAGACTTAAGGACTCAACTAATTAGTTGAAATTTGACATCATAGTATTGGGAGGAGGTGAGATGATAGTACGTTGGGGAAACTAACTCTAATAAGATCAAGTCTACTTGGTCTCTTTAGACTGGTGAAACTAGCC
>JAGFNQ010005098.1:35011-266036 GCA_024364735.1 Boesenbergia rotunda
GAGGGTAAATCCGTCATTGACACTAAGTGGGTTTTTAGGAATAAGTTAAATGATCAAGGAGAAATAGTCCGAAATAAAGCCCGCCTAGTAGCAAAAGGATTCAGTCAAGTAGAAGGGTTGGATTATGATGAAACCTATGCCCTAGTAACTAGACTTGAGTCCATTAGAATGTTATTGGCCTTTGCATCCCATAAAGGATTCAAACTATACCAAATGGATGTAAAGTCAGCCTTTTTAAATGGATTAATTAAGGAAGAAGTTTATGTAGGACAACCCCCTGGGTTTGAGGACTTAGAAAAACCTGATTATGTCTATAAACTTACTAAAGCCCTTTATGGACTAAAACAAGCACCTAGGGCCTGGTATGAACGATTATCCATCTACTTAATTTCTAAAGAATTTAAACAAGGTCAAATTGACCCAACCTTGTTTATTAAAACCTTAGAAAAAGATATATTTATTGCCCAAATTTACGTAGATGACATAATCTTTGGGTCTACAAACTCTAATTTTCTAAAAGAATTTGTTAAAATAATGGAAAATGAGTTTGAAATGAGCTTAGTTGGGGAGCTCAACTTTTTCTTAGGGATACAAATTAAACAAACTAGGATGGAAACTACGTTCACCAATCTAAATATGCTAAAGAGTTAATAAAGAAATTTAAAATGGATAACTCTAAAAGCATAAGTACCCCCATGGCCACAAATGTAAAAATAGATAGTGACCCTGATGGTAAACCAGTAGACCTTAAACTTTATAGAACTATGATAGGAAGTCTACTTTATCTTACAGCCAGCAGACCTGATATTCTCTTCTCAGTAGGAATGTGTGCTAGATACCAAACCTGTGCTAAGGAAACTCACTTAGCAGCCCTAAAAAGAATCCTAAGGTACATTAAGGGCACCCTAAATGTACGGATTTGGTATCCTAGGACTTCATCTTTTAAGTTATCAGGATACTCTGATTCTGACTATGTTGGTTGTAAGCTAGATAGAAAAAGCACAAGTGGAAGCTGCCAACTCTTAGGAAACAGTTTAGTAAGTTGGTGCAGTAGAAAGCAACACTGTGTTGCTTTATCCACAACTGAAGCTGAATATGTAGCCTTAGGAGAGTGTGTAGCACAACTCTTATGGATGATGCACACTCTTAAGAACTTTCAGCTAGATTATAACCAAACCCAAGTTCATATTGATAACATCAACTCAATCAATTTGACTAAGAATCCAATTCAACACTCCAGAACTAAGCATATAGAAGTCAAACATCACTTTGTAAGAGATCACGTAGCCAGGGGTGAAATAGTCCTTAAGCATGTAGATTCTAAATCTAACCTAGCTGACATATTCACCAAACCCCTACCTGAGTCTGAGTTCAGCTCACTAAGAAGGCAGTTAGGATTGTGCTTAGTAGAGTAGGAACTTTTTTTGGCTGACTTTAATTCTGCTTTACTGTTTTGTTAAAAAAAAATTTCAAAATTTTTTCCTTTGTCTTATTTTTTAATTTTAAAATAATTCTTTTCAAATTTTCAACTTAGTTTTATTTCAAAACTACCCCCTTCAAAACTAGGGCCTTTCTTCGAAATGGACTTAGCCTAGGCCCTAACCCTAGAACTGCATGCACCTATAGATCTAGAAGCCAGCATCTCACAAGCACCTTAGGGTACTTCTGTTTGATAACCTAGAATGGGTTGAGATGCTTAGGTCTTTGCTTTAATTCAAGATGCTTTAAGTCAGTGCATCTGCAGTAATTGGGACACTAAATACAAACTGAACAGTAATCAGGTTAAGTGTCAAGTTTAGAAAATCTAACTTGAACAGTTCACTTAACTTGACTAACCCTAGCAAAAGCCACTGTTTATAACAGTTGGTAAGTAGCTAATTAGGTTAGACAGGACCCTACAGATTTAAATTGATTTAACCAAGTTTAGTTCCTGAATTGATTCAGTACAACAAATTTATTTAATGCAATTTATTTCTTGCAATATTAAATTCATTTTTTTTGCAATATTACTGTATTTTTTGATATATGTCAAAGGGGGAGAGATTGGAAAGAAAAGAGCGAATTAAATTTTTTCCCTATTCTTTATTCAAAAAGTATTAACCTTTTTTCGTACTTAACTATTTTCTTCAAAAAGGGCTTTAAATACCTACTTGGTGTATTTCAAAATCATTTCAAGTACTTAAATTTTTTTTCAAAATCATTTCAAGTACTTAAATTTTTTTTTTCAAAATCATTTCAAGTACTTAAATTTTATTTCAAAATCATTTTAAGTACTTAACCTTTTTGATTCCTAAGTACTTAACAATTTTTTTTAAAAATTTATTCCTAAGTACTTAACACCTTTTTCAAAAAATTATGTCTAAGTACTTAACACTTTTTTCAAAAATTATTCCTAAGTACTTAACAATTTTTTCGAAAATTATTCCAAGTACTTAACCGTGTTGTTAATTTCATAGTACTTAATTTTTTTTTCAAGTACTTGACACAATATTTTCAAATTCCTTTAAAAGTACTTGCTCCAAAGTTTTTATACTTGAAAATTCTCTAAGCTTGAAAAACTTTTTATACTTGAAAATTCTCTAAGCTTGAAAAACTTTTTATACTTGAAAATTTTCTAAGCCTGAAAAACTTTCTATACTTGAAAATTTTCCAAGCTTGAAAAACTTTTTCTAAAACTTGAAAATTTTCTAAGCATGAAAAATTTCTTGAAAAAACCTCTAAGTTTGGAAAATCAAAACACTGTGTACTTTTGAAAAACCTAGGGGGAGATTTCTTCCAGGGGGAGGGAATCTAACTTAGGAAATCATCTATGTAATTAACTTAACTTTTTGAACTGGATTGCCATATATCAAAAAGGGGGAGATTATTGGTGCATGAAGCACCCAAGTCAAACCTGGGTTTTGATATTGGCAAAAAGGTTCAAAAGTTAAGATGTTTTGTTTGTCTAACATGCTGCTTGAGTGTACAGGACAAAGCCCTACCGAAGGATTGCTAGGCACTGGCGAAAGACTGCCAGAGGCAAAGCCCTAGCAAAGGGCTGCTAGGCACTGGCGAAGGACTGTCATATGAAAAGCCCTAATGAAGGGCTGCTAGGCACTGGCGAAGGACTGCCAGAGGAAAAGCCCTAGCGAAGGACAGCTAGGCTCTGGAGAAGGACTGCCAGAAGTAAATACCTAGCGAAGGGCTGCTAGGCACCAGGTGAAGGACAGCTTGGTATCCAAGACCTGACGAAGGGCTGCCGGGCAAAAGTCCAACCGGAGGAGCCGGTTGGCACCAGGTAAACTCTCCCGAGAGGAGTAGGTGAGGACGCGTTCCCCTTTGAGGGAACAGTAGGCGTCGGTTCGACCTAGGGCTCCATTTTGGAGACTAAAGTCAGAACCAAGACAACTCAGGCTGTATCAGACTAATATTTATCTATATTATTTTGTTTTGGACTAACCCTGGATGCAGGACCGAAGGACCGAGTGTCTGCAGCTTAGATAGCCTCAGAGGAGTGAGGCAGAAGCTGAGTAGGGCGCCCAGAGTGTCCCGGGCGCCCCCAAGGTAAATACAAGACAAGTGAAGCAAAATTCAACTCTGAAGAAGCTGCTCAGGGCGCCCCCGCTGTCTCGGGCACCCCAAGGTGAAGAAACAGAACAGTAAAGCAAACAGCAGTTTCTGCGCTACTGTCCAGGGCGCCCCCGCTGTCCAGGGTGCCCCCAGCCGCAGAACTCGAAGTAGAAGCCAACGCAACAGATAAGGCTTGACTCGGTCAACCCGGGCGCCCCCAGCGTTCAGGGCGCCCCCGTCAAGCCCTTATCCCGATGATGATGGGATCAGGCTTGACCGAGATAAAAGTGGATCTGCTGCCACGTGGGGGGGGGGGGGGGGGGGGCGCCCCCAGGCCCTATATAAAGGGGTCCTCGACCCCAGCTTCAGAACACCGAATTCATTACGCCCCGAGACCGGCGGAGCCGCTGATCCAATATAAAATCGGACAACATCTCCCCTGTCCGGCGGACAATTTACACAAACACACAATCACACGCAGTTTATAAATTGGCCTCAGGCCTCAAAACAGATATATCATATAAGAAATGAAGACATAGCAATACCAAAATCTTAAAACTCACCTGAGCTGCCCTCGAGGCAGATGTGTAGCAAAACAAACACCCAAAGTCAAACAAAGGACTCAAAAATACAATACCGCTCGAATAAATCCAATACACGTCCATAATATGGAAATGAATACAATACGAGGGAAAATACTACGAATAAAATAAAACTAAGCGGAAGCAACCCATCAAGAAGTCGTAGGGACCCGGGACTGGCTAATGGGCTCCTCCTGGCGACCTATCATCCTGAAAACAAAAATAGTGTGACGGGTGGTGAGTCCAAGTGGACTCTGCGGGTATATAGAAAGATATGCATGGCTGAATAAATAGCTGAAATAAGCTATATAGAAATAACAAGGTACAGTCTCAACAGGAATAGTAGAATATGCATAACTGAAAGTATCAATAACTGAACATACCAGAAACATCCCATCCCGATCATATAAGGCCCGTATTATACGAGCAAATGCAGGGTCATCAACTACATATAAACATATATCCTGTATATGCATGTCAGACAAGTGCAGCAAGTAAATACAGCAATCACAATCAAAATGCACGATGCATCATATGCACATGGTGCAATGTCATGGTCACCCCCTAACACCAGTCAAGCCACCGAGACAGGCGATACTGTGTCGGCCGAGTGGGTAGAGCTGTGACACTGTACACACCCTGCTATCACTGCTCCTGAGTGACCGAGTGGACAGGATGCTGGCGGGGGTCCACCCCCCAACCCCATGTATATATGAGGGAGCGTCACTCTCATCTTCTCTGGTCTATGGGAAGAGAAGGGATCCCTGCCTGCTACCACGCTACCAAACCACTACCCCTGAGCGGTCGAGCGGAGCAGTACAGAGCAAATGCACACACCCAACGGTATCCACTGACCCATAAGTGGCCGTGTGTGCATATCATGTACCGAAAGACGATAGGCTCAACCATAAGGGAGTCGCTGATCGCCGGCATGCAACAGTGCAGGTATGGTGCATGACTCATACACGTGCAACCCCTCCCAAGGTCATCATACATAACTAAACCTATTGTACACAGGTCAATCACAGGTATAATAACCTAACCATCATGCGTCTAGGTGCACATGCAAGTAATTAACAGCAATCAGAACAATATAGATGTCCAATGACATGCCACAATAACCCAATCAGTCCATATCTAGACACACGTGCAATTATGACCAGACACGATCAATGCAACCATACAGTGGTCTGCGACTCTATATCCACATACTCATGCCATACTAACGCTATACAGAATCAGATAACAAAACACGAGACTGTATAGAAAGAAATTTAGATTATATCCAAGGTCAAGCATAAGTATCAAGCAGGATAACAAAACGGTAGCAGATAAAGGTCAATTAAAAGCCTACTGCATATATAACAACTAGCCATGCATAAAGATAAAGTGGATCTAAGAAGACAAGCAAGAATTACCCGCCTCCAAGCAGAAGTAATCCGTATCAACTCAGAAGAGAACCACCCGTCAATAGTCCGCAATAATAATCAAATCAAGTCCCTGTATCAAGGACAAATTTAATTAGCTATTACACAAATTAGTAACTAGCTAATTAATTCCTAATCCATTTTAGGGTTAACCTAATCATTTCTTTTTTCAATTAATCTTATCCAATTAACTGATCGGTTCTTAATTAGCCCACGTAATTAAGATTTAGGTTTAAGTTTTACTTTAGGGTTAATCCTAAACTCGAATTCACCGCACTTAGATTATTAGGGTTAAGTTTCATACTAACCCAATCTCAACCCCATCACCCAAGTATCATGTGACAACATCACAAGATCTAAGTGTTAAACTCACAACCTAGTCCGGCTAAATCGAATACACGAACCACGCATATACAATTAGGATTGATTTCAATTCCTGCAACCCTATTTACAAAACCTAAGCTGTTCCACCACACTTCCACATCCACAAGTCAAACTTCAATACAAACACAACATCAAACTCCATACCACAGCTTTGATTCCCACACATCAATTTGCACTGAACATGAATTTAAACCTGATCACCTTACCTCTTATCCAATTTCCTTAGTTGCTTGGCACAGGACAGGGGAAATCCACCCAGCTGCTCACGGAAACCTCCAAGACCACAGCCCAATTCAAACCTGCTCCCAAAATAGGAATCTCATTCAACATTCCATTTCTCTAACATTTCCAAACCACGGAGGGAAACTAATGATAGAGCTACAACAATCAATCGCTTTCTTACCTAATCCCGAGCAGTTCTCTAAGGAAGAAAACCAAATCAGCACAGCGAGTAGGAGTAGGGAGTAATGCTGCCAAACCAAATCTAAATCCAATTCAGCTTCCATTTCGAGCCAACAATCCAGAAAACATCCAAAACTAAACCTAGGTATTGCTCCATACCTGTGCCGTGGCTGGGAGATGGAAGCTGGCAAGAGCAGCCTCACACACGCGTGAAGAACGGGGAAGGGGATCGGTGGCTGCTTCGCACAGGGGGAGCACGGGAGACCTGGCGTCGGACGCGAGCTAGGGCACACGGAGGAGAAAAGAAAGAAGCAGGGAGAACTCCTGCTCGGCTCGCGCAAAGGAGAGGAACACTTGTCGCTAGGGCACGCGAAGGAACGGGAAGAAGAAGAAGAGGGAAGCTCTTGCTCGGATCGCGAAGGAGGAGTGGCCGTCGGGTGATGGCTCGACTTCGAGCTTGGGCAGCGAGAAGAGAAGGGAAGAAGGAGAAGAATCGGGGAGAAGGTTGGTTGCGGCGCGATAGGGCTGCGATGGGGAAGGAAAAGAGAATATAAGTGAGGTGTACTTTTACATTTTAGCCCAAGTAATTTGAGCATTAACCATCACGTCCCTAAGTTTGGGATTTAAGCAATTAAACCCTCAAGTTTAATTGTCTTGATATCCAAGCCCCCAAAATGTTTAGTTCTAAGCCATTTAACTCCCCTAAATTTTATCCGAGAGCCCGAAAACTTAGAAAAATTTTCGAAACCCAATCAAAAATGTCGGATCTAACAATATTTGATTTATTTTCGATCACAGCAAATTTATTTCATTCCGAAATTTTTTTGGGGTCTATTCTCAAATATTTTATTTGCAGAAAATTTTGAAAATTTTCAAATTTTTGCCAACGAAAATATTCTTTAGAAATTCATTTTTTTTAACTTTCAAAATGCTTAGAAAAATTTTCATATTTTTTTTCCAATTCATATCTTTTTCTATTCCCTTTCCCTACTCCTTTTTTATGCCCCATTTTTTGCTGTGATTAAAAGAGGGGAGTAGCTTAAGTTCAGGGCGAGATTATGATTTGTAATTGGAAATATTCCTTTTATACTTATTTGTCTTACTTAGTGTTATTGTTTTTTATTTTGACTCTAACTGAACTTGGGTTGATGCACATCAAAAATAGAAAGATTATGTGTGCCCCTGTTGGTTTTGATGTGATCAACCAAGTTAGGTTAGGTCATATTGTGTTTTGATCCCTCTGTCTAATTGTGCAGGAACTAAGGATTGGAGGAAGTCGAACGTAAGACGCAGTGGACGAAAAGGATTGCACGGAGAAGTGAGCCGACGGGCTCGGTGCATCTGAGGGACGCGAAAGCTGCGGAAGAATACACCGGTAAAGCAAGAAGGATATGCGCGACGTCCGAGGGACGAAAAACTGAGAGATACCTCGCTCGAGGAGAAAGCCGGAGGAGGGTTTATGTAAGTCCATCTGAGGGGCGCAGTCTACCTTTCTTATCATAATTTATCTATCTTTATTGTCAAACGCTCCTTAAACATTCTATCTTTTATGTCATGGATAGCATTCTTAAA
This sequence comes from Boesenbergia rotunda, assembly GCA_024364735.1. Lineage (NCBI taxonomy): Eukaryota > Viridiplantae > Streptophyta > Magnoliopsida > Zingiberales > Zingiberaceae > Boesenbergia > Boesenbergia rotunda. Next base: position 42,927 of record JAGFNQ010005098.1, read on the forward strand.
GTCTTCCCTCTCTATATCGACCTAGGACCCGGCTAAGAGGCAAACTAGTGATCCATTGTCTAGAGAAAGAAGAGCCAGGGAGGCTTATAAAGGGAGAACTCCATCCAATTCTTAATGGTTCTCTCCAGCTAGCTCAATAATTGGCTCCCTAGTCTTAAGACAAAGTAAAACACTCTTGGCTCTGACAGTTTTAAATGGAAGAAGTATTGGAAGAGGGTCAGAGGCTCGATCTCTAGATATGCCAAGACTATCAAAAAAAAAAAAACGCCACCATCAACCTCCAAGATTTTGGAGTGACTTGGTTGAGGGGCAAAGACATGTGACAAGAGAGGAAGAGGAGAAAGGGGTGTAGTGGGGGAACCACAACCCCCGAGTTGACTCAAAAAGAATGTTGTGAAGTTTAGGTGAGGCAGATGAGCCCGGTCATCTTCAGTCTAAGCCATTAGGGTATGATCACTAAGGATATGTCTCTGCTCACGGAAGGTCCCAATGGTAATCAGAGGGAAACTAGAGCCTTTCTCCTCAAACCAAGGGGTTCACGTGAGAGGCAAAGAAGGAGGTTTGGCTCTAGATGCAGACTTAGAAGGCATGGAGGACCAATAGATGAGGAGGAAGAGAGAAGGTAGCTTACTGGATCGGAGAGCATAGGTGCAGGGTCACAACCGACTGGAGCATACAGAAGCAAAGGGCAGACGGAGTAACCACGCTCCTCTGAGGTCTCATCTCCTCATAGCAAAAATCAGGGAGTTGACATGACACTCTCCTCAAGAGGTGGAATCGCTAGGGGTGCAATAACTACCCGAACGAACAACTAAGATTAAAAAGCGTAGAAGGGCTAACAATCTAAGTGTCTAGAGAGAAGCAATGGCGCCCTACCAGGATGGACTGATGATTAATATGTGGATGTTGTCATAAGAGGTCTGGGTCAAAATCTGACAAAGTCAGTATGTTCGTCTTCCCCATGTACTAGTCATAGTATCTGGACTAGTAGCCCTCGTAATTTGTCTCTTCCGTATTAGTCCTGGGACGAATTGACAGGGATACTGAGACGAATAAATAGCCTATGCCACCAAGAGAGAAGCAATGGCTCCTAATGATGACAGCCTTGGTCCAGCTGTCTTGAATGAGGGTGGCTCCTGCCTCGAGCCACATGACCAACCCTATTAGAAAATCAGCAAGAGTTTTTCGAAAAAGACTCAAAAGCCTTAAGGATCTAAGTTGCATATGGGAGAGGGAAACTAGATTTTGAAATATTCATGACAGGTCATATCGCCAAAAGGTCTCAACCAATTCTCATCTGTCACCTCAGTAGTATAATCCAAAGACTTCAAAGGTAAATGATTGGGAACAATCTCATTGGATACATCTCTGCATTACTTGGATCCTCCTGGACTCCGAAGGTATGATATTGGAAGCAATCCCATTGAGTATATCCTCGATATGACTTGAGTCCTCTTGGAGTTAGAAGGTAAATGATTAGAAATAACCTCATTGGATACATCCCAAGCATAACTTGTGTTAGATATTGGAAATTTAGAGGGCTAAAGTGCTTAAAATCTGAAACTTAGTGGTGTAACTAGAATTAACCAAACTAGAAAAACATTTTTACAAAATGCCAAAACTGTTGGTGCTTTTAGCACCTGATCGAACCTTGTTTTGATAAGTGGCAAAGGGTTCAAGTTCAACTGAATTGTTGGTACTAATGAATCTGTGAGGTTTGTAGGAAAGTCCTAGGTAAGCTAGGCAAGAAGTCTTAACTTGTAGGGTTAAGCAAGAAGTCCTGGTCGGGAATCGGGCAACGAAGTCTTTGTTGGGTTTAAGTAGAAAACAAAACATGCTTTTGCATGAAATCCTAGGTCTAGGGGGAGCTTAGGTGAAGGGGGAGTATTGTTGCTCAGTTATTGGCATAAGGGGAACCTTAGAAAGGTTCTTTAAAAGCCTTTGTAAGTCCAATATAGGGGAGCCTTGGAGATGTTCTTAAAAAGCCCGTTTTGATAAAAATTTTGAACTCATTGGGGAGGTTTAGGTGTGGGGATACTTTAGGATAGGATCCATGTATGTTTGCATTGCATATGCATTGGCGGTGTAAGTCCAAGGTGAAGCCTTGGCAACATAAGTCCAAATGGTTATTAGCATTGTATTTGCTATGTATTTTCCTAACTTAAACGTATTGCCAAACATCAAAAAGGGGAAGATTGTTAGGGCAATCTATGGTCCGGAGTGACCATATGTTTTGATGTTTGAGCAAAGGGTTTAAGTTAGGTTCACCCTTGTATTTTGATATATGTATTTGAGTGTGCAAGTCTTGCAGGATATACATGGACTTAGCTGGACGATTTTGGGTACGGTGAAGGATGGCATGGAGGCAAGCCGTGGGCTTGTGTGCACATCCGAGGGACCATAGACAAAGCAAGAACGATGTGCCGAGGGAAGCGGACTTCGAGGCGTACGTGAATGATGACATGGGAGATAAGCTGGAGGCTTGCATGCATCTGAGGGACGAGGGCCAAAGTCGAAGAGGGCTTGAAGGCAACAGATCGAGGCTGCTGGTGAAGAGTTAGCTGAGTCGTGAGGGTTTAAGTGCTGAGGGAATTGTACTCAGAAAATCCTAGGGTTTGAGTGCTGAGAGAAGTGTACTCGAGAAGAGAAACCTTAGGTGTGAAAATGGGGCAGTCGACTGGTGTCTGAGCAGTCGACTGGTATATGCCACAGAAAGATCAGTCGACTGCTAATGGGGCAGTCGACTGGTGGTGGCTGGAAATTCGAACGTTGGGCTTGCAACAGTCGAATTTATAGTCGACTGGTGGCGGCTTTTCAGCCTCGAGCTCTATTTAAGAGAACTCATTTAGGGCTGTTTCTTCCTGACGAAATGAGCTTGGTCAGAGCTCATTACACTAGTACAAAAAAGACCTTTAACAACGGCTTTTAACACCGGTTGTATTAAAACCGGTGTTAAAAAAAAAGGCGGTGGCATTTTTGTAATTATTTGAACTTTAAAATACTTTTAACACCGGTTCTTTTAACAACCGGTGTTAAAAATATATTTAACTACGGTTTTATAAATAACCGGGGTCATATGTTATAATTATTTGAACTTTAAAATACTTTTAACACCGGTTCTTTTAACAACCGGTGTTAAAAATATATTTGACTATGGTTTTGTAAATAACCGTGCTAAAAAAGTAAAAAACAAAAAATTAAAAGATAAAAAACGGTAAAAGTTAAAACTTAAAAGTTAAAAGTTAAAATATTAATTAAAGTATTAAACCTACTTTTTAATCGAATTCACGATTTCTTAGCCGCCGTCGCCTCGTCTTCTCGAATCGCACCGACGCACCGCTTCTCGACTCGCGCCGTCTTCTCTGAGCTTTGCCAACGTCACCGCGCCTCCGCCAACGTCGCCAGCCGCCGCACCTCCGCCAGCGCCGCCGCATCACATCGCCTCCGCCAGCGTCGCAAGCGTCAGCCGCCGCACCTCTGCCAGCGCCGCCGCACCTCCGCCAGCGCCGCCGCATCACATCGCCTCCGCCAGCGTCGCTAGCGTCGCCAGCGTCGCCAGCCACCGCGTCTCCGCCAGCGTCGCCTGCCTCCGCCAACATCGCGCATCGCGTCGGCTCCAGCCTCCAGCCTCCATCGCGTCGGCGGTAACCAATCAACTGATCAAGTTCATGACTTCATTCATAAATAATAAACTCATTATGTAAGAGTAACAATGTTTACCGTCATAAAATTTGAGTACGCATAAGGCATTAGTAGTCAAAACTTATTGATGATTGAACAATATACAAATTAGGAGATGGACGTTGTTTGACTGGAAAAGGGCAGAATACTTACTGCATAGTGGAGAAAAAGCTGAAGTGGAATTGATTAGTTGTAGCAGCAGAGGTTTTGTTGTCAGTTTGCTTGAACTCTGTGAATCCATCTTTTTCAAAAAATCATTTTTCATCCTATACTGACTTTATTATTTATATTGCTCATTTTCTCATGGTTCCTAGGTATCATTTGGATCTTTGCTTGGTTTCTTACCTTACAGACATCTTGGTGCCAAGTGGAAATTCTTAGCTTTTGAATCATGGTTAAGGAAAAAGGGGGTGGATCCCTCCTTATACAGGCAGAATCTGAGCATTGTGGGCAGTTTCGATGTTAGCAATAAAAACCTTGAATTGGAGCCTACATCTCAAGAATCTTATAAAAAAACTGAAGCGTCACCATCACAAGAAAAATTCGAAGAACTTCTTGAAGCATACAACCTTGAAAAAATCAAGTTCCTATCATCTTTTATCGGTCAGGTTGAAAGACATGCTTCATCTTTACATTCTTGATATGCCAACTTCATTACTTGCAACTTAGTGAAGACCAATGTATGAATGCAGAAACTTAAAGGTTCAGTAATTCTGGCTGATAGAAAATCTAGAAAAATAATGTTCTCTGGGAGGCCAAAAGAAAAGGGAGAATTGGTTGAGAAAAAGAGAAATCTTATGGTATGTTGCTAACTTGCTATGCTTATATAAATTGCTATCATTTCTTTTTTGTTAGAAACCATGTTATATAAAGCCAGATGCTTTGGAGCATGTACTGAAGTTTTTCAGATTCTAGCTAGCAGATAGTCTTAGACAGTTACATTTTATTAGGTTGCTTCTTTATGCTAAATTCATTCTGGTACAGAACCATTTCTAGTTTTCTTTTAGCCTGGTATGTGTAAGAAAGACTACAAGCTAAAGTTCTCAACAGTAGATAGGTGGGCATCAAAGCTGCTAGATCTGTTTGGCTTGGATAACGGATTCTAGTAAACCTATAAAGAATAAAGCTGGAAAGGGGGAAAAAAAGTGAACAAATATCATATGCACCAATCCACAATAAAGGGTTCTTCCTCTTCTGCTTTGTTAAGTTTATAGTGTAAAAAGGTCAGACATCAATGCTTCATAAGTAAACCATTGCGATTTACTTGTTCTTCTTTTCTTTATTTCTATTATTTATTGGGAATTAGATGTAGTTCTGACAAAAAAAATCTCAAAATGGCCAAAATGGAAACATGACGGACCACAATTGAATAATTGACAGGTAGAACCATGTGTTTTACAATTTCCTGTTCTTGTTGAAAACTATTTTTTCCTTTTCTTGGTAGTTGATGAAACAGTGCCAGTGGATACGGCTGTTTGTCACCGTGATGGAAGCACTATATTCACCTACCAGTAAAGGAACCATATTGAGTTGATAATTCTTAATTGTTCTTTGTACAGGCTAGACTCAGTATTGGTGATGTTGTGAAATGTCAGATCAAGAAAATTACGTTCTTTGGCATATTTGTGGAGGTAATCAGTGCTCTCTATTCTTTTGTCATACCATTTTGCAATAATCTCTATTGTGACAGGAAAAGCTGATTTGGCATTAATAGGTTGAAGGAGTACCTGCCCTTGTTCACCAATCAGAAATTTCATGGGATGCAACTTTAGATCCATCCTCATACTATAAAGTTGGGCAGGTACTGCAAGGAAATGATTACTTTAGTTTTCTTCATGCACAATGGATGACACTGTATATCCATTGTCGCACATTGAACTTGGACATGTATGCTAAGTAATACTTCAGTGTTTTTTTTTTCACCCATGGGCATTACAAAATGGTTTTGTTGTAGCCTGACTAGAATTCACATGACTTTATCATGGAGTTTGAATATATTTACCAGTTCATGCATTTTAATAGAGGTCTTTTGTAAATGTTGATTAGGAACCTGACGTTGGTGCTATTAAAGATGATCTGGTGGCCAAACAGAAGGAACAGAATGGTAATGAGGCAAAAATGACTAAACTTTACGGAATCATGAATTGTGTTTTCTATTTTTTTTATTAATTGTTTTAGTATGGTGTAATATCCAAACTTGACCTTTTGGTTTCCATTTACTGATTAGGCAATTTTCCCTTCATAGCAGGCTTTGATATGGTTCAACAAAGGGAATCTGAAGTTGATCCGATGACACATTTATGTATTCTAGCTGTAAAAATTGACAAACACCCTTTACAGTTAAATTTAGATGTTGAAGTCATAGGCAAGTCCAGCCCAATCCCATTGCATATATTTCAAAAGGATATTTTGGAGCTCACCATGGGTAACATGCTTTGTGTATCAGTGCTGCAAGTTTGGTTAATGTTAGTACATTTCTAAACTATTTATTAATTAACTAAGTATCACATTCTTACAATTTGCATTTATTTATTATCTTAGGTATTTGCATCAACTCTGCAAACTAAGAGGGAACATGGATACATATGGATTTATTGATCCTGTTCACATTCAAAGTATAGGGAATCGTCCAATGGATATTCAAAACTACATTCATAGTAGGATAATTGAAGGAAAAGAGTGTTACCTTGCACCGTATTATCATATGTACGTGAATATTTTCAAGTGACTTAGAAGTTTAGTTGTGATTTTGACTAATTATTATCCAACTTGCAGGGCCCATTGGCAGTTGATAATTATTTGTCCTAAGCAAAATGTTGTCATCTTTCTCTGCTCACTGTGGAATAAAGCGAATAAAGATATCAAAACAATTATTAATAGGTAAGTTATTATCATTCGCTCTATGATATGTTTTTCTACAACTATGATTTATAAGCAATTTTTTCACAGATATATTTGGTTGATTTGTTGCCATTTATTATATTTTTTTATCACAGTGCTATGCGTTCTTGGCATACGATGAAAGGCAAACACTTGGGAGCTTTTAGAATGCCTATATGGAAGGAACTACGTGTAAGTAGTTAAATGTCAAGTTTTTATACAACTATGATCTATAAGCATTTTTTTCATAGATAAATTTGGTTTATTTGTTGTCATTTATTATATTTTTTTATCATAGTGCTATGCGTTCTTTATTATTTGATGTCTTTTGGTATGCAAGCTCCTCTATGTGCATGCTTGAGATATTGGTTACTATAATGAAAAATTAGCATGACTTTGTAACTGATTTATCCTTTTCTGCTAATGTGTCATTTTGATATTTATTTGTAGTGCCAAAAACAAACTGGCAATACAGAGTGTGGATATTATGTAATGAGACATATGCTCAACATTGTCTCGGCGATCATAGTTAATTCATGGGACAAGGTAATTGAAGTTTTTTTAATTTTATAGATTTAATTATGTCTGGTTGAGTTGATAAGCTATTTTTTTATATAAATGTACCTTGCAGAGATTCACAAATAAGGATCCATTCTCCGAAGATGAGATTGATGACATCAAAAGATGTTGGGCAACTTATTTGTTAGAGGTTGCCAATGTAAAAGTTTAGGATAGTTTAATGTAAAAGTTAGAGGTTGCTAATTTTGACAGCTTGCAGTATTACTAATTAATGATTGATTATATTGCTTCTCTCTCCGTAGCATTATTTGATATTTTTTCATTGGAATTTTCTCACAGTTGCTTCGCAATCGACTGGAAGCCACTGCACGCCAAAGCATGAAAAGAAATTCAAGCTTGACTCAAGTATTGTATGGAAATATGCAAGACGCTTATAAGAGATGGAATGCTAAGCTGGTCGAAGTTCTGCAACGTACTCCTCACTATTTGATCTTGGACTAGACCGTTTACTTGCAAACTCGTGTGGCAAGGTTCTACATTGTCTTTGCTTGGAAAATCACATAGCGAGTAGGAGTATAATGTGTTATTTGATTTACATTTTGCTTTTGTTGAAAGAAAAATGGATAGTTGTAAAATACATGGATTGTTTTGTTTTTGAAACTAATTGGATGTTGCATTTACTTAATTCATGGTGTGTTATTGATTATGGATAAACTATTATATTATTGTATTCTTTTATATGTCTAGAAAAATTATAAATAAAAATAAATATGAAATTTATATAAAAAATTAAGACTTTTGACACCGGTTGTTTCTAGAACCGGTGTTAAAACATCATTTTTAACACCGGTTGTTTCCAGAACCGGTGTTAAAAATGATGTTTTAACACCGGTTGTTTCCAGAACCGGTGTTAAAAATGATGTTTTAACACCGGTTGTTTCCAGAACTGGTGTTAAAAATGATGTTTGAACGCCGGTTATTTAAAATAACCGGTGTCTAAAATGGCTTTCCCGCCTCATAATTGAACTTTTAACAACGGTTATTAACCGGTGTTAAATCTATATATTACACCGGTTTATTAACCGGTGTTAAAAGTCTATACTTACAATGCCGGCTGGATCAACACCGGTTCCGAAACCGGTGTTAAAAGTCGAAAATAACCGGTGTTAAAAGCCTTTTTTCCACTAGTGTTAGTAGTCTTCTTGTGCTCAGTGATTGTAAAAGGTTGTGGTGAGGTTTCTCCACCCACAAGGAGCAACAAGAGCTAGCCGGAGGTCATCCGGGGAGTCATCTACTTGTTAGGATCGAGGCGCCAATCTAGAGGGGGGGGGGGTGAATAGCTTTTCTTCGATTTTCTTCCTGCAATCGTTAGTGCGCAAGCGGAATAAACTAAACTAAATAAAAACAAGAAAGAACACACCGATTTACGTGATTCGGAGATGACGCTCCTACTCCATGGCAGTCCGTATGGTGGGTGATCCCTAATCCTTCGGTGGATGATTCCCCGAAGTACCTCCGGCTAGCTCTTGTTGCTCCTTATGGATAGAGAAACCTCACCACAACCTTTTACAATCACTGAGCACAAGAAGACTACTAATGAGCTTTAACCAAGCTCATTTCATCAGGAAGAAACAACCTGTGGTGTGTTTGCATAGCCACAGGTGCTAGGCGCTTATATCTTGTCCACTCAACCTACCCATTGTAGCGGTGGTTGATGTGTGTACAGTGCAGATCATGACATCATGTCCATATTATGCATTTGCATTTATTTGTGTTTGCTGCATTTTATTTGAGCTATGTTTGTTGCATTTGATTGACATGCATATACGGTTATAATTTGCATTTATTATATGATCTGAATTTGTTCGATAGTATTAGCTGTTTATTGAGGTAGTAGGGGGTTTCTGACCTTGCCCCTACATGTTACACGATTTTCATGTATGTTTTGTTCCTACAGATGCATTCAGTTTATGCTCTTTATTCCAGAGACTATATACCCTTTGTCTTCTATATACTTGTTTTATCTTTTTTATATACCATATATTTATCTATTCCTTATACCTGCAGAGTTCCACCCGAAACTCACCACCCCTCGCTCTCCTTTTGTTTTCAGGTAGTTGATAGTGTGTCTCGTGCCGCTAGGAGAGGATCCAGCTGTCAATCTCCCTGTTTGAGTATTTATTCCTTTTTCATACTTTCGTAGTCTTCTTATCGTATTGGTGCCATTTTAAATTTGATTTTAATTCGGATGGTATTTATTTTCCTATAGACATGTATTTATCTACCATTGCTGGATTTTGGATCGTTATGTTTTTAGTTTTATGGAGGATTATTTATTATGTCTATCCTTTATTAAACAAAATTATTATCTGCGTAGTTGTGTTGTGTGAATGTCAGCCGAGTGTGACTGAGCTTATTTGTGGTGAGGATATGTGTATGTATAAGTTTCAGATTGTCCGCCGTACAGGGGAGATGCTGCTCAATTTTCGAACGAGCACGGGCCTCTGGGGGCATGACATCATTGACTAGGCCGCCCTAGTCAACTCAAGTGCCTAGCATTCAGACGCCCTAAACCTACTCAGGCACCTGAATTCATTCTATATAACCTTTCTCGCTTGAGCCGAACACAAACAACTCAGGCGCCCTAATCTTCCATTTTCTCACCTCCTTGTCCCTCTTTCTTTATCAGATCTCGCCGAAACAAACCTAGGATCGTAATGCCTCTGAGACGGTATACTCCAAATTTTGTCTCTTCATTTCGCGTTATTTATCTTGTTCTTATTGTTATGTTTTTTTGTCAACTCTAGCACACATCGCATAGCCCAGGCTGACCCCGCTACCCAGCCTAGTACTGACCCTAGATTTCCTTCTCTATCCCTTTAGAACCTATTCGAGCAGACCACGTATTCTCCATTAGGTTATCATTATCTTAATAGGAGGTTCTTTGAGACTTCTTGCCTGATCGCCATAGATGTCATCCATCACTATCATTTACACCAGCTTGTCTACTGCACCGACTTTATAGATGTGATTCTGTGTGCAAAATTCTACAACAATCTGGTTAAGTTAGATGACACCCACTATTCTTCCCGCGTCCAGCAGATTGATTTCATCATATCTCCTGAGCTGCTCACCTAGCATTTTGAGTTATGCGCATCTGATTCTTCCTTTTTGTATTATCCACCCAGAGATGCTCCTTTTGTTGACCCTTACTCTCACATTACCTTAAACACTCTTTTTACCTATTTCTTTGAGGGGGAAAGAGACCCCACCATCTCATCTTTTAGCTCCATGCAGCTACGACCCCAGCACTATGCCCTTTATCGAGTCATTCTCCGTTGCGTTCTACCGATCACCACTAGGGGCATTGCCATGGTGAGGCCCTTCCATACCTTCTTGATGTATGCTTTCATTCATCATCTAGATATAGACATAGGACTTCACATTTTTCATGTCATCACCTATGCATCCAGCATTTCTACCCATGGGAGAGTACGCACTCCGTACTATCACCTTCTGACTTCGGTATTTGCACGCTTTGGATGCCATATCCTTAGGGGTCAGGTCACCCCAATAATCGAACGCAACGAGATAGGTTTTAGGAACTTCTCCTTAGTGGGGTTAGAGGTTGATATTGACGGGGTTCTGGCCTGGAAGCGAGGTAGGGGCGCGGGACCAGCCAAGGATCCGGAGGAAGAGGACATCGCATTTGCGGAGATCGAGGTCGCAGTACTGGAGCAGAATCCACCCCAGCAGGATCCACCACCGCCTCCTCCACTCTCGACGGATCAGAGACTAACTCAACTCGAGTCAGAGATCCACCATATTGAAACTCAGATCCAAACATTTCGAGATAAGCCGGACACCCAACACGCCGAGCTCATGCAGTTACTCCAGTCCTAGCCACCATGCCCCTCTTCTTAGCTTCTGTCATCTCAACCATTTGATTAGACTAGTTGTCTTGGTCTGACACATACTGATTATGACTTGACTTTTCTTGTATGACTCATATGATAACCTTCTGATTATCTACCTACAACTTGGGATGTGCTTAGTAAAAAAGGACTCTAATTTCTTCTGCTTTGTTTTTGTTATGATTCTAAATCTTATTCAAACTATTTTTTTCTTTTCAAAAACTTTGCTTTCAAAATCGAAGTATATTTTTCGAAACTTAGTTTTTTTTTCTAAAAATACCCCCTTCAAAACTAGGGTTTTTATTCGATATGGACTTAGCTTAGGCTTAACCCTAGAACGCATGCTCCTATAAGACTTAGCAGCCAGCATCTCACAAGCACACTAGGACCAACTTGATTGACAATCTAGACTTGGGTTGAGATGCTTAGGGTGTTTGCCCTAGACTTAAGACGTTGTAATTCAATGCATCGAAACAAGTTGGAGGCACTATAAATGCACTTCAAATTCTAGCTGAATTATGAAATACACTTGACTTGACTGACCCAAGTGAAAATTGTTGTTTATTGCAGTCGGTAAGTATCTAATAGGTCAGACAGGTGCCTAAGAGGAATAATTTTTTTGTTGTTTGTTCTTTTCTTATCTCCTTCATGCTTGGACTCAACATAAAGGGTGTCTGAACTTGACCTAGACTTTAATTTTTTTTCATATGACTAGTCGCTCTCATACAATCTTTTCTTTTTAGTCAATATTTTTTTGTTGTAAGTCAAATTACTATAAATACACCTTTTCCCTTTATTAAAAGTTTTTTGATATATGGCAAAGGGGGAGAAATAGAAAAGTTCAAAGAATTTACAAAATCTTTTTCTAAGTGATTTTTGGTTTACAAAATATGTTTTTACGTATTTCCAAAATGGTTTTTGAGAGAGAGACAGATTTTTGTAAAATAAAAAAAGTTCAAAAGAATTCAAAAAATATTTTTCTAAGTATTTTCTAAGTGTTTTTTGGGATTTACAAAATATCATTTTAAGTATTTCGAAAATGGTTTTTGAGAGAGAGAAAGAATTTTGGAAAATAGAAAAAGTTCAAAAGAATTTACAAAATATTTTTTTAAGCATTTTTTTTAGTATCACCTCTATACTTCAAAATTTTAGAGAATTTTTTAAAAAGATTAATTAGTCTTCGCTCTGTTTAAAAATTATATTTAAAAGGACTAAGTTAAGATTTTTTTAAAAAATATCAAATCTAGAGGGAGATAATTGATTAAGGAAGCGAGCCAAAAAAAATAATTTTTTCCCTGCTTATCGTTGTTCCTTTTTTGTTTAACATTGAACTAGGTTGTCATAATCAAAAAGGGGGAGATTGTTGGTGCTGGAAGCTCTGATCAAACCTTATTTTGATAAGTGACAAAGGGTTCAAGTTAAGCTGGATTGTTGGTACTAATGAATCTGTGAGGTTTGTAAGAAAGTCCTAGGTAAGCTAGGTAAGAAATCTTAACCTGCAGGGTTGAGCAAAAAGTCCTGATCGGGGATCGAGCAATGAAGTCTTAGTGAGTGAAGACGAGCACGAAGTCCTAGATCGGGGGACCGAGCAGAAGACTTTGTGAGCGGGGATCAAGGACAGAAGTCGAGATAGGTCGAGGTCGGACGTCGTCGAGTTCCGGGTTCTCGGAGGCCTAGAAAAAGTCCAACTGGAGGTTCCGGGTGGCAGCAGGTAAACTCTCCGGAGAGGAATAGGTGAGGACGCGTTCCCTGGTGAGGGAACAGTAGGCGTCGATTCAACCTAGGGTTTCAGGTGAAACTTAAAAGTCAGGACTAAGACACCATTGGTTATATTCCATGCATATTTAATTATGTTTATTATTTGTATAGAACTAACCCTTGTTGCAGTTGAGAGGTTGGACCAGCTTGGACTAGGGCGCCTAAAAGGGACTCAAGCGCCTGAGAGCTGGCAGCGGCAGGCTGAGCTGGCGCAACGGTCAAACTATGTAGCGAGTGCTGAGTGGTGGATCCATGTCGGCACTCAGGCGCCTGAATGGGACTAGGGCGCCTGAGTCGGATAAAGTTTGACTGCGCAGCGGATAGAGTTGCCATCCAGATCGTTGCGACTAGGGCGCCTGAAAGGGACTCAGGCGCCTGAGTTAGTACTATATAAAGAGGTTGAAGCCAGCAACTCAGATAATCAATTTATACACAACATTCTTTTGTGTTGCGCGACTAACTCTTCGACGACGTTGAAACGTTGTCCGACTCTCCGAGCAAAGGTCTTCGATCAAAAAGGAGTCAATAAAATTATTGTCTTTCATTTCGCACTTAACTTTTATAAATTGTAACATTCTTGTGCTGATTAGTGGATTGCTCAAAGTAAATTATCAAGGATCGTGGGCCTTGCAATAGGAGCCAGTTAAGACTCCGAAGCAAGTAAAACCAATCTGTGTTAGCTTGTGTTGTTGTATTTTCTCAAACTTCCGCTGTGTACTCGAGTTTAATCCGAATTTGTTTGAAAGTTATTTTCAACCCCCCTATCGCTCTTTTCGATCCTACAAAAACCCCATAAATTGCCCTAAATTTCTCCTTTTATTGCTTTCTCCTCTCGTCTCTTCCCGACACTGATGCACACACGCGAGCAATTCCCCCTTCTCGGCGTCGCACCCCTTCTTCTTCCTCTTCTTCTTCTTCTTCTTCTTCTTCATCGCAGGCAAAGGAAACAGCTGAGCACAGTCAGACTCCTTCCTCCTCTTCGGCGCACATGCAGGAGACCGCCGAGCGTAACACCTCATCGTGGGTTCTTCTCTTCTCCACCAATCGCTACTTGTTCTTTTTCTAATCCACCGTCGACCATCTTCTTTAAGTAAGGATGATTGCTTTAGAATTCATTTGAAAGAATAGCTGGGATTTAGGTTGATCAGTAAGGGTTAATTACTGCATTTTGAGTTGAGATTTGATTTATTTGGGGCTTTCGATTGGTTTGTTCTTGGATCACAGACTGAATCTCTGGTTGTGATGTTGTTGTGTTGTGGAGGTGATTCTGTGAAATTTTATTGGGTTGCTTGGAGTTAATCTATGAATTTACATTGGAATTGGTGATTTCTTTTGGTTGTTATGGTGGTGTCGTGGGTGCCTTTCTTCTAGGTTTGAGTTGGTTTTGTGGTGTGATTGAGTCTGCGTCTTGGTTATTGTTGGGAAAAATGCTATGTCGTGGGATGAAGAGGGTACTTGCCGTGAGTTGAATGTTTAGTTTAGGATGATAAGTCGTGAGATGAATTTAGTGGATGCCTCTTATCATTGAAAATTTATCTTTCAAGGTGTCTTGGCTGATGGGCTTGATGTGATTACAATTCTACTTGGACCTTAGGTGCATGGGCAAGATAACCATCTATCTTAGTTTGTCGTGTGTGGTAGCTACCGTGTGTCTTGAGGTTGGTTTGGTTTTGTTGCATCCTGCCGTGGGCTAACTATGATAAAGAACCTTGTTGGATTTGGAGTTTATTTAGAGTTGTTTATGATATTGGTTTGTTTTAGAAAAGGGAAATTAAGGCTGATCTTAATTTGAATTAAGGGTTAGCTTAATGGATTTGGTTTAAATCAAGGATTGGACGTTGTTCCATGAGTTAAGTTGAGTGTTTAATCTAATTGTGATAAATTAGGTTAAGAAGGAATTTGTTATTATTTGAGGATTTATTTAAATATATGTTGTAATTAAAATGTATCCTAATTATGTTTAGTATTTTATTTAGTTAATTTATTTAATTGTATACATACCTTAACTCTAAATTGATACAAGACCTTGACCATTTACGTGTGTAGGGTGCGAGGTTCTTTCGGACACAATCTACAATTAAGGCGGGTACTTCTCCTTTGTATTCTGTAGATTATTGAACTTAAATGCATAACTGTTTTGTATCTGAGTAGGACTGTTTTATCTTATTCTTTGACTTTGATATCATCGTTGATATCTTTCTTTGCTTGGTTTTTGAGCTACTCCAATTTATATTCATACAGTCTCATCTATTAATTTATGTTCTATAAAGTACCGCTTGTAGGTGAGTATTTAGGAATAATCATTAAACACAACTAAGATTTTGGTTGGCATTAGATATACCCTACCCAGTAGTTCGGTTGCATATTCATGGATTCTGGTATTTATTTTTCATACCGTTGCATAGTTGTGACTTAGTTGTTTGTGCATTTAGTATTATGCACCATACCTGCATAGTTGCATGCTGACGAACATCAGCTTTCTCATAGTTAAGCCTGTCGTCAATCATTTAGCTGTTCTGCCCACTCAACCACTCATGGGTAGTGATAGTTGCTAGAGTGCGAATAGTTATCCTATTATGTCACACTCAACTACTCATGGGTAGTAGATGCTGGAGTTGTAGGCAAGCAGTTGACACCCTCACCGTTATTTTCGAGGGATAACAGAGTTGTTGATGGCATCCCCTTTTTCCTAGTATTTTTGGAGTAGTTGACTCCCCAGCATCCTGTTCACTCAACCACTTATAGTAGTGGTATTTATTGAAGTGCATACAGTTGTCACAACCCCTACCCACTTGGCCTCATAGATGTGATGTGATATTTGCTTGACTGACGTCAGGGGTGACGCATGTCATTGTATCATATGCAGTTATTGTATTTTTTGTATTTTCTTGTGCTTGCTGCATTTATATGAGCTATAACTGTTGCATTTGATTGACATACATGTATTATATATGATTGCACTTTCATTCAGTTTTATATATTCGCATATGTGTTATTCTGTTCCAGAGACTGTATGTTGTTGTTTCTTTCTGCTTGCTATACCTTTTATTATGTCATGTATTTATCTACTCTTATATCCACAGAATCCGCCTGGACTTACCACTCCTACTATCTCATTCTGTTTCAGGTAGCAGATAGGTGGATTACTTGAAGCAAAGAGAGGATCCAGTTGTCAGTCCTATGGTGTCGAGCGTACTGTAGATTTTTTGCATTTACTTTATTTCCTCATTTCTTTATTTCCATATCTATTTTATTAGACTGAAAATATTTTCTCAGTAAAGTTATGTGTAATTGAATAGAGTCATTTTTATGCATTTATGGACTGGTATGTTGGTCATAGATTTATCTTGAGTTTTAATTCTTTTATTTCTATCTATTATGCCATTTGTACTGTATAGTTGTGAAGTACTTTATATTTGTGATGGCTAAGCCATATTATGTGTGGATGTTATGTATAAATGTTTCAGATTGTCCGTCGTACAGGGGAGATATTGGTCTATTTTTTGAGTGAGCATGGGCCTCTAGGGACGTGACAACTTGGATCCTCTTGGACTCTAAAGATGAGAGATTAAGAACGATCCTGTAAGGTACACCCCAACACAGTTTAGATTCTCCTAAACTCTGAAGGTAAATGATTGGAACATCTTTGGCATGACTTGGGTCCTCATGGACTCCGAAGGTGAGAGATTGGAAACTACCCTGTTGGGTACATGCCCAACATGGCTTGGATCCTCCGGGAAGGTGAGAGATTGGAAACAACCCCGACATGGCTTGGGTCCTCCTGGACTCCGAAGGTCAACGATTGAGAACAACCTCATCAGGTAGATCCCCGGTATGGCTTGAGTCCTCATTAACTTCAAAGATTGGGAATGACTCCATTAGGTACATCCCTAGATGATTTGACAGTAAAAATACTAGTGGCCCAAGAGCGTCCCCATCAGGGGGCATTCGTAACCCACCCTCAAACCAATGAGAATATCCTTTATGCAAATATCTCCCTTGGGTCCCTCCCCTCTAGTTGTCCTCTTCTACTGTTTCCCATGGTGTCATGCTCACCGGTAGTCTAAACAGCAAGGGGGGAGCCACACTTTAGTATACCCGGGCTATAGCCTGGGTGGGATCCACGAGCATGTAAAGAGAAAAAATATATGAGATAAGAGAAAAAATAAAAATTAATCTAAGTACATATTAGCAGGAAGAAACTAATAATCCGAGTAGAGTAGCCCGGATAGATCCATCCTTCTAACTCTGCCATTGCTAAACAGACCACCAAAACTAGCCTTGGGGACATCCCCGCGTAACTTTGTCACTTTTGTATTGTTATCTCTTTTGACTTCCCTTAAAGAGACAACGATCAACTAAATTGAAGGGTTAATTCGGGAAAGAAACATGCCACTGAGTGGCACTTGAGGATTGGTCTCTCATTGTGAGCAGTAGGGTACAACGGGGCACGATGAGGAGTCCGAATCCTCTGTCCCACAGTGGGATAGGGGATCCTTGTCTGACTCGTCGACGATGAGCCGGTGAGTCGTTCGATCGTCGTCCCGAATAAAATTATACCCTAGAGATATGATGAACTCATCGGGTATCGTCGCAATAGATCTCGTTATATTTACCGTCGAATCTGACGAAAATGCAATGCGGCGATTCCGACCGATTCGTCATTCTCCCAAGATATCGTTTGATTCGGGATGACGTTCAAAAATTATCAACGATATTCGATCGTCGATCGGACGATTTATCGACTATCGCCAATTAATAATACAGAGATCCTTTGTCCCACGATCCGAGCTCCATGATAAGACACCTCAAAGCATGTCAGGGAGTGTCTCTGACAATCGGATGCAATCACCTGGAGCCGGAATGGTCTACGGTCCATGTTGCGTAAAGTTGAAAGGACCACGGCAAGAGATCCGCTGGAAATGAGGTTTCATTCTCTTGATAAGGCTGCAACAGTGCAAAAAGAGGCATCATCTTCCCTTACTTCTTCTTCTCCCTATGTTCTCCAACACTTCTCCGTTCTTCAACAAAAGAACTTTAACTGAGGAACTTCCCCGGCAGAAGGCACCACAGTCCACAACGGGTCAAGACTCTCTCTCATCAAAGCTTGTCCTTTGTAATGCAAGCCTCTCCTTGTGAGAGGCATCTTTTTCTTGTTGGTAAAATTTTGATGTCATTGATCGTTGAAAGTCAAGTTTGACTTCAAAATCGAAATCTACGTTTCGCGTAGATAAATCTGGACTATTTATTTGCTCAAAACCGATTAAAGGTGAATGAGAAATTAAATGTTCAAGATACGTGCGATCTGGAGCGTCAGATTCGAATCTGACGGTGAAGAGGGAGAAATGATCTGAGACGTCGGATTAAATATTGTAATCTGACGACCGAGATCAAGATAGATCTGAAAAGTTATAACTCTTCAGATCAAGGGACGAGATTAAATGACCTTTAAAGGGTTATACCCTTTCGTTATGATCGGTCCAGATCTGTCCGAACCAAAGGGTACTTACCTCTTCACTCAATATAAATAGATCCCTCCACTAGATCATTTCATTCATTCAAGCATTGCAATCTATAAGCATTTGCACTCCTTCATCTTCTGCATCGAGAGTCCAAGAAGCCTACGGAAGGTTCACCGGTCTCGGAATTTGAAGTGCTACTATTCCGAGACGACGTCGTTGTATCTTGGAAACGAATTGCTGCTATCCGTGAGCACCAGTAGCGGAGCAATATCGTTTTACGGAGATAGTGTCTAACACTAGCCTCGACGTAAATCAATCAGTTTGCTTCATCCGAAAGCAACCTCCCGGAAGTTCCGACGGTCGTGAATCGACTAAGTCAAATACCGAGGAGACATATTCGACGGTTGTAAACCAATCAGTTTGCTTCATCCGAAAGCAACCTCCCGGAAGTTCCGACGGTCGTGAATCGACTAAGGGAGTATTTGGGAGAGCTTTTACTTCTTGAAAAGTGATTCTTGTAGTGATTATCTTGAAGTTAGTAACAAGCTAAAGCATGTAGTGTTTGGAAATAGAAGTCAAAAGCTGATACAAGGTAAAGTTTGAATGTTTGGTGAATAATCACTTTTAAGCTTAATTTTTAATTAAATGACAATAATATCCTTAAACTATCAAAATTAATTTTTTTTAATTATCTAAATATAATTTTGATACATGATCTATAATGTTTTATATATTTAATATTATATTTTAAATATTATATCAAATTTATTTTTTTAATAATATATATATTTAAACAAAAAATAAAGTTAATAAAAATATAAAAAATAATAAAATTTATATAAATTTATACAAATATGTATAAATTTTTTTGAAAATATAAATTATATAAAAATATAAGATTTTATTTAAAAATGTGATGATAATTATGTAAAATAATAAATTTATTAAGGGTATAAATGTCAACTTTTAATTCTACACCATAAGCAAGAAAACAGAAGCAGAAAAAAGCATCAAATTGTTGCTTCTAGCTTTTGAGTAAATATTGCAGAAGTTAAAGCAGAATCTGGCATTCCCAAACACTCAAAAGCAGCAGAATCTGGCATTCCCAAACACTCAAAAGCACTTTTGTATGGCTAGAAGCTAAAAAGCAGTAAGCAGAAGCTCTCCCAAACACTCCCTAAGTCAAATACCGAGGAGATAAAATTTGGAAATTTATTGTGAAGGAATTATTTTTTTCCAACAATCGTAAAACGATATTGGTGCAATTATTGTAAAATAATTGACATCAAGAGGACTCGAACTAGAGACCTCTTGTATGTTAATTTGAGGTGTAACCAACTACACCAACACCAAGTTGAGAGAAATTTGCTCTACAATAAATTTAATTGCAAACTGATATGGCCGGAGTCAACAATGTACCAACCGCCGTCCCTCACGCCGAGAAGCTGAATGGAGCCGACTTCAAAATCAACGATATACCAACCGACGTCCCTCACGCCGAGAAGCCGGAGAAATTCAACGGAGCCGACTTCAAAAGATGGCAGCAGAAGATGCTGTTCTACCTGACCACGCTGAACCTTGCACGGTTCCTGCGTGAAGACCCGCCAGCCGCTACGGAAAATAATTCTGGGAGCCAGGCTGCTCGCGATGCGTGGTCACACGGAGACTTGCTGTGCCGCAATTACATTCTTAATGCGCTGGATAATGTGCTATATAACGTATATTACATAATGGAGACGGCTAAGTCACTGTGGGAATCGCTGGAGAAGAATGTTGCGAACCAAGTCGCAACATCCGCTGACATAGATCTCAGCACTCTGGATCTCACTGCGGTCGTGTTCGAAACCAATTTGGTGGACAACCCGAAGCAGTGGTGGATCGATACTGGAGCAACCCGCCACGTCTGTTCGGACAAGGCGATGTTCTCCAAGTACACCCCAATAAGTGGAAGAAAGCTATATATGGGCAATTCCACGACGTCCTCAATTGTTGGACTCGGGACAGTTGTTCTAAAAATGACATCTGGGAAGGAGCTAACTCTCATTGATGTGCTGCATGTTCCCGATATCAGGAAGAACTTAGTTTCTGGATCGGCGCTTGTTAAAGCTGGATTCAAACTAGTGTTCCAGTTCAACAACTTTATGCTTACGAAGAACGATGTCTTCGTAGGAAAGGGGTATTTAGAACAAAATTTGTTCAAGATGGTTGTAATGAATGTACACCGTAATCTTGATGGTAATAAATTAAAAGCTTCTAGCTATGTTGTTGAGTGTTTTAATTTATGGCATGATCGACTTGGGCATGTCAATAATAATACACTCAAACGTCTAGTCAAGCTAAATTTATTACCGAACATCAATGTTGATGAAACGCACAAATGCGAAGTGTGCGTGGAAGCAAAAATGACGAGACTACCTTTTCATTCGTTGGAAAGGTCAACGACTCCTCTGGAATTAATACATAGTGATCTATGTGACTTGAAGTTCGTGCAAACTAGAGGAAGTAAAAAGTACTTCATTACTTTTATCGATGACTGCACGAGGTTCTGTTATGTCTTTCTTTTAAGAAGTAAAGACGAAGCCCTGGAAGCTTTCAGAACCTATAAAACGGAAGTTGAAAATCAACTTGAAAAACGAATTAAAATAATTCGTAGCGATGGAGGTGGAGAATATGGTGCACCGTTTGATGAATTCTGTTCAGAATCTGGAATTATTCATCAGACAACGGCACCTTACTCACCTCAATCGAATGGTGTTGCCGAACGTAAAAATCGGACACTAAAGGAGATGATGAATGCCTTGTTGATAAATTCAGGCTTACCCCAGAACTTGTGGGGGGAAGCCATATTATCAGCAAACCACATTCTCAACAAAATCTCTCACAAGAAAAATGATAAAACACCATATGAAATATGGAAAGACCGCGAGCCATCATACAAATACTTGAAAGTGTGGGGGTGCTTAGCAAAGGTCGAAGTACCTAAGCCAAAGCAAGTTAAGATCGGACCTAAAACGGTCGATACAATATTTGTCGGATATGCCCAAAACAGTAGTGCATATCGCTTCCTAGTTCATAAGTCAGACATTCCTGATATTCATGTGGGTACAACCATAGAATCTCGGAATGCAATATTTTTTGAAGACGTGTTTCCAAATAAGAAGGAAAACGTTCAAAATAATGACAACGGAAGTTCTAACAAAGATAATGTTCCAGAACTTAGTTATCATAAAAGGGCTATTGACAATCAAAGCGAAGAGCCACGTCGGAGCAAATGGGCTAGAGTTGAGAAATCGTTCGGGCCGGATTTCATGACATTCATGTCAGAAATGGACCCAAGAACACTAAGCGAAACTCTCTCTGGTCCCGACGGCCCGTTGTGGAAAGAAGCTGTCAATAATGAAATCGAGTCCATCATGAATAACCATACTTGGGAATTAGTAGACCTTCCTTCTGGTACTAAACCATTAGGTTGTAAGTGGATACTAAAACGTAAGTATAAAGCTGATGGATCGATTGACAAGTATAAGGTCAGACTTGTAGCTAAAGGGTACAAGCAAAAGGAAGGCCTTGATTACTTCGATACCTACTCACCGGTGACAAGGATCACGTCCATACGAGTGCTGATAGTCATTGCAGCATTGTATGACCTTGAAATACACCAAATGGATGTTAAGACTACGTTCTTAAATGGTGAGTTGGAAGAAGAAATCTACATGGAGCAACCCGAGGGGTTCATAGCTCCTGGAACTGAGGGAAAGGTGTGTCGACTTGTTAAGTCATTGTACGGACTTAAACAAGCAACAAAACAATGGCACGAAAAATTTGACAAAATAATGCTGTCAAACGAATTCAGAATAAATGGATGTGACAAATGCATTTATATCAAAAGCACACCTGAGAATTATGTAATCGTCTGTCTATATTGTAGACGACATGCTCATAATGGGAAGTAATCATGATATCATCATGAGTACTAAGAAAATGTTGACCAATAGTTTCGTCATGAAAGATATGGGTCTAGCAGATGTCATATTGGGAATTAAAATTCTCATGACGTCCGATGGGATAGTTTTAACACAATCCCATTATGTAGAGTCAGTATTGAAAAGATTCAATGCATACGATCTCTCTACTGTAAAAACACCTATGGATCTAAGTCAACACTTAGCAAAAAACCATGGTGAACCCATATCGCAACTGGAATATTCTCGGATAATTGGCAGTTTGATGTATCTCACAAACTGTACTCGTCCGGATATTGCCTGTGTGGTCAACAAACTGAGTCGTTTTACGAGCAATCCAAACGACACCCATTGGAAACCACTGATGCGAGTTCTTAGATATTTAAAATATACTATGAACTACGGATTACATTACGAAAAGTATCCCGCAGTCTTGGAGGGATATTGTGATGCTAATTGGATCTCCGATACAAAAGACTCCAAATCCACTAGTGGATATGTATTCACGATCAGTGGAGGAGCAGTATCTTGGAAATCCACCAAGCAAACATGCATAGCTCGATCAACAATGGAATCCGAGTTTATAGCACTTGATAAAGCAGCTGAAGAGGCTGAATGGTTGCGGAATTTCTTGGAAGATATTCCGAGCTGGATAAAACCTGTGCCCGCCGTACTTATCCACTGTGATAGTCAATCGGCAATTGGAAGGGCACAGAGTAGTATGTATAATGGTAAGTCACGACATATACGTCGTCGACATAATACCATTAGGCAGTTGATCTCGAACGGAGTGATTGCAATCGATTATGTCAAATCTAAGGATAATTTGGCAGATCCCCTAACGAAGGGGCTAAATCGAGATCAAGTATACTGCTCATCAAGAGGAATGAGATTGAAAATCTACAACTAAAAACGTCTGTAGCAGTAACCCAACCTTGTTGACTGGAGATCCCAAGATCTTGGTTGAATGGGACAACAAAGTTACAGAAGTTGTGTAACAGCACAAGAGAAATAATTATCTCTACTATCCCAATCCTAGGATGATTTGGTGCTGTCCTACCACATGTAGTGAGGATAAGCTTATGCTTTTAATGACTTCTATACCTTTAAGGTGGAGTATGGTAGGATACTCTTGATAGAAGTGTCACCTATGTGAGTGTGAAGACTGGCCGCTTCAATGAAACACTCATGAATCCAAGATGGTGCCCATGGCCGAAATGGAACCAACCATGAGAACCAAAAGTGTGTGAGATAAGTCTCTGTGTGGGTGTTATTGTCTTAGTATACACCAACAGCTGAGCAGTTCAAGACATCATGTTCACTGCGCAGCCTAGTATACTCGATAACATTTCACTACGGAAGGTTCAAAGCCACAAGCTACCTTTCCCGATGCATTGACTTATCGATTGGACTCTTGTAAAGTGTCAGCATGCATACATGCAATACATGCATTAATTTCTATTCATGTGGGGGATTGTTGGTAAAATTTTGATGCCATTGATCGTTGAAAGTCAAGTTTGACTTCAAAATCGAAATCTACGTTTCGCGTAGATAAATCTGGACTATTTATTTGCTCAAAACCGATTAAAGGTGAATGAGAAATTAATTGTTCAAGATACGTGCGATCTGGAGCGTCAGATTCGAATATGACGGTGAAGAGGGAGAAATGATCTGAGGCGTCGGATTAAATATTGTAATCTGACGGCCGAGATCAAGATAGATCTGAAAAGTTATAACTCTTCAGATCAAGGTACGAGATTAAATGACCTTTAAAGGGTTATACCCTTTCGTTATGATCGGTCCAGATCTGTCCGAACCAAAGGGTACTTACCTCTTCACTCAATATAAATAGTTCCCTCCACTAGATCATTTCATTCATTCAAGCATTGCAATCTATAAGCATTTGCACTCCTTCATCTTCTGCATCGAGAGTCCAAGAAGCCTATGGAAGGTTCGCCGGTCTCGGAATTTGAAGTGCTACTATTCCGAGACGACGTCGTTGTATCTTGGGAACGAATTGCTGCTATCCGTGAGCACCAGTAGCGGAGCAATATCGTTTTACGGAGATAGTGTCTAACACTAGCCTCGACGTAAATCAATCAGTTTGCTTTCTCCGAAAGCAACCTTCCGAAAGTTCCGACGGTCGTGAATCGACTAAGTCAAATACCGAGGAGACATATTCGACGGTTGTAAACCAATCAGTTTGATTCATCCGAAAGTAACCTCCCGGAAGTTTCGACGGTCGTGAATCGACTAAGTCAAATACCGAGAAGATAAAATTCGAAAATTTATTACGAAGGAATTATTTTTTTCAAACATTCAACCCTTCGTTGACTTAGATATCGAGGGGCAAAGCTGGCAACGCCGGCCTTTGCTCATCGGGGTTGGTTTTAGTGTTCATGTCGTCGGTTTGGGAGCTAACGTACTCGATCAATGACGGAGGTAGCTGAGCATCAAAGAGCGGGCAGAAGGATAGCGTGGGAATCAAGGTCAGAAGCCTCTACTAGCGTAACTCTTATTGAAGTGTTACAGTGGAAGAGGAGGCGAGGAAGAGTGAAGATACTGACCCATCAATATTTTTTATTTATTCGATAGGCGAATTAGAGGGATCATCTATCTCCAAAATTCATAAGCAAAGTTCGGATGCTTAAATTATCACAAATGAAAAAATACTTCACCTTAAAGAACTTTCTCGTTGGGACATGCTTTTCAAATGTTTATCCAGCAGTAGCATCAATACAATATAAATAACAAGTTTCCCCTAAAAAAAATATCTCTTCATCAATTAAACAAAGAAATAAATATGTTGGTTAAATGGGTCATAAATAATGTGAAATGAAATGGTTTAAGTTAAAAAACACATTGACGTGTATCTAATTAAACACGATATTAAAATCTAATCTATCTTGATCCCGCCCTATCTTTGGCACAGCACGAGTGGATGACGCGGCATCTAGCCAAACCTACCCGGGCCCACATGTAAGCTGATTGGACGACGTGGACAATAGGTTGACCGATCCGAAGATGACCCAGGGCAACTCACCCGGGCACCCTCGCCCGTCAGCCCAGTCGGGCTCACCCGGGCACTCTCGTCCGTCAGCCCATTCGGGATCACCCGGGCACTCTCGCTCGTCAGCCCAGTCGGGCTCACCCGGGCACCCTCGCCCGTCAGCCCATTCGGGCTCACCCGGGCACTCTCGCCCATCAGCCCAGTCGGGCTCACCCGGGCACCCTCGCCCGTCAGCCCGTCAGCCCATTCGGGCTCACCCGGGCACTCTCGCCCGTCAACCCAGTCGGGCTCACCCGGGGACCCTCGCCCGTCAGCACATTCGGGCTCACCCGGGCACCCTCGCCCGTCAGCCCATTCGGGCTCACCCGGGCACTCTCACCCATTATCTCATTCAGACTCACTCGCCCAGTACACACAAAGGGTTGACTACCTAACACGGTACGGACGCAGGGGGTTCCTCAATCCCACCATGACGTGCGCACCTAACACAATCACATCACGGCGTGCGCGCCTGATACCATCCCATGATGACACGCTCATCTGACAAGGTCCAATCATAGCATGTACCCCTGACAAACCTGTACTCCTCCATCCCTTTGACCGCACCTCAGGGATGACCCAAGTAACCTGGGTATGGCCGATTCCGACAAAGGCCTTACCTCCAGTACAGTATAGGGGCAGTTCCCCCGGCTATATAAGCCCCTCCACCCTTCATACGCAGGTATGCGCAGATCCCCTCTCTTCAGCGCTCCCCCACATTCTTCCACTAGCTGCCGGAGTGCTGACTTGACCGTCGGAGGGCCTTGCCGGGACGTATTCCCGGCGGGTTGCTAACGGTCGTTTTCTTGGCCAGGTCGGCAGGATATCACTCGGGAGGCTCCCAGTCAGCGCCAGCATCGCCCGCTCTTCCCCGTCATCCGGTCGGGAACTCCACCTCACTCGACGACAGGATCAAATTTGGCGCTAGAAGGAGGGCCCGTTCGCCTGATCGAGAGCAGAAGATGGAGAATCCCAATCCTTTGACGGCCACACTCACCCCCGAAGAGTACGAGATGCTAATGGCTTCCCGCACTCAAAGGGCCCAGCAGTCACATCCGCCGACCGACAGTCATGGTGTTCGCCCACCCAGGCCCTCGGCTCGAGGAAACTCGGCCGAAGGATTAGCCGCTCAGGCTGATCCCTTCCTGCCCCCTACCCCCGAGCATTGTTCCGGAACGAAGCTCACTCGGCCCCGACCGAAGTCTCCGCCTCGAGCTTAGCGCACCAGCAGCGCCCGGACAAAGGGAAAGGCTTAGCCAATCGTGCCTTGGCTTGCCCAACACACAATCCCTTCTCCCAGCAAGTCCTCGAAGAACCCGTTCCGAAGCATTTGTGTTTCTTCACCATGCCAGAATACTCGGGAGCTGGTGACCCCGAAGATCATGTGATGAAGTTCGAAAGCGCCGCCTTATTGCACCAATATCCCGAAGGCGTCAAATGTTGCGCCTTCCTGACTACTCTGTCCGGGCCAGCCCAACGTTGGTTCGACCAACTCCCGAGCGGATTGGTAACAAGCTTCGCAGAGGTCAAGCGGTTGTTCCTGCAGCATTTCGCGAGCAACCGGAGGCACCATAAAACTAGCCTCAACTTGTTCACACTAAAGCAAAGCCCGAAGGAGTCACTGCGGGCCTACATCAAGAGATTCAATGGGGTGGCCATTGACGTGCCGAATGCCACTCCCGAAGTCTTGGTCACCGCCTTCTCTCAAGGACTACAAGAGGGTGATTTTTTCCGTTCCCTGATCCGAAAGCCCCCAAAGGACTTCGACAGCCTCCTCGGGAAGGCTGTGAAGTACATCAATGTAGAAGAAGCGCAAGCCGCTCGGAGGAAGGAGGTGACCGGGACCCCACAGCCTGCGCCTCCCCCACATACCCGAACGGCCGGAGGGCCGATTCGATCGCCCGGGAGGCCTATTCGCAGCCCTAGAGCAGCTGATCGAGCGGGGTTGGAGCCCCAGCATGTGCAACAAGTGGCGCAAGGATGCTAGCCGATCCGGTGGAGGCCTTATTGCACGTTTCATCAAAGTAACACCTACGGCACTGAAGAATACCGACAGGCCGGAAGAGCCCGGACCCCACTGGGAAGGGGTCAAGGAAGGCAAGCGCCCCAAGGTTGCGGGTGGGGCCAGGGACCCATGGTGGCTCGCCAAGAAGGACCGAGGCGGGACGCGCCCGCCGCTCGACAGTTGTTCCCACAGCCCGACCAAGGCGGGCCAGAAGAGTTCGATGAAGTCCAAGCCAACCACCAGAACGCCGTCCGGGGAGGCGTTAACGTGATTTCTGGCGGGCCGACCGGAGGTGATTCAAACCGGGCCAGGAAAACTTAGGCCCGCCGACTAGAGATTCACCAAGTAGGAGTCAGCGCCGCACAGGCTCAAGGACCCCAAATCAGTTGGGGGCCGCAGGATCTACAAGGGTTGGAGGTGCCACACGATGACCCGCTGGTCATCACAGCCGTCATCGCCAACTATCAAGTGCACCGCACCATAGTGGACACCGGCAGCTCGGTAAATATTTTATACAAACGAGCTTTTGACCAATTACAGATTGAGTTGTCCCAGCTGGAGTTGGTGGCCACCCCCTATTCGGATTCACGGGAAACGAGGTGCAGCCGATCGGGCAGATACGGTTGGCCATTTCCCTGGGGGAAGAGCCGCTGAAGAGGACTCGGTGGACCACATTCTTGATAGTGGACGCGCTGGCCGCTTACAATGCCATCCTTGGCCAACCGACCCTCATCGAATTCAAAGCGGTAGTATCAACGTACTACCTTAAGCTGAAGTTCCCGGTCGGCGACAAGGTCGGGGAAGTTAGAGGAAATCAAATCGTCGCCCGACGATGCCATGCAGACGACGTCCATTCGGGGGGACAAAAGGCGAGGCGGGCGGACGACACCTGCAACATGGTGCAAGCGTCCCCTTGGGCAGAACTGCGGGAAGATAAGGAAGAGGTACAACTTTTTCCCGACCGAGAAGAGACAAAAGTGCAGATAGCTGCGGGCCTACCAGATGAGCTAAGGCAATCACTGGTCAATTCCCTCACCCAAAACCAAGACGTCTTTGCTTGGTCGGCAAGGGACCTGCGTGGAGTCCGGCCGGAGGTGGCGGAGCACCATTTGCACGTCTACCCAAGCACCTGACTCGTCAAACAAAGAAAGCGGGACTTCAGCGCCACGCAAAATCAGATAATCCGAGCGGAGGTGGAAAGGCTACTGGAAGTCGAGCATATCCGCGAGGTCCAATTCCCGGCTTGGCTAGCCAACGTGGTGCTAGTGGCCAAGCCAAACGACAAGTGGCGAGTCTGCATCGACTTCAGAGACCTCAACCGAGCATGTCCGAAAGATTGTTACCCACTCCCAAGGATTGACCAGATGGTTGACTCGACGGCCGACAATGAGTTCATATCAATGCTGGACGCCTATCAAGGGTACCACCAAGTCCCACTGGCGGCCGCCGACCAGGAGAAGGTCAGCTTCATCACCGCGGACGACACGTATTGCTATACAGTCATGCCGTTCGGCCTCAAAAATGCGGGCGCCACCTACCAAAGGATGATGAACAAGGTGTTTCGGGCGCAGATGGGGCGAAATGTGGAGGTCTACGTCGACGACATACTAATCAAGACGGCCCGAGCAGAGGAATTGATCTCCGACGTAGAAGAGACCTGCCGGACGTTGCGAAGGTTCGGCCTGAAGCTGAATCCGGCCAAATGCCTCTTTGGAGCCCGGAGCGGGAAATTCCTTGGCTACATCGTGACCGAGTGGGGAATCGAGACCAACCCGAGCAAGGTCAAAGCCATCTTGGACATGCCACCCCCAAGAAATCTCCGAGAAGCTCAGCGGCTGACGGGGAGGATAACCGCTCTGTCACGATTCATCTCCCGGTCGGCCGAAAGAGGTTTTCCGTTCTTCAAGACTCTGTGATGGGTCACCAAGTTTCAATGGGATGCTGAGTGCGACAAGGCATTGTTGGATCGAGAAACGCGATAGAGGGGGGGGTGAATATCGCAAAACGTTCGAATTAGAAAGAGAACGATTGCACAGCGGAATAATTAAAAACAAAACACGCAAACACCAAGTTTTTACTTGGTTCGGAGCCTAGGTCGACTCCTACTCCAAGGCCCACGGTCGTTGACCGTTTACTGGGGGCAATTCTATATGTGCGTAAAGAGTTTTACAAAAAGATTACAGTAGTAGTATAAAATAAATGAACTGACAGTTCTTCATTACCGATGTCCGGTATAGGATGTTTCTCGGAGCAGAGGGACGTCGTCGGCGCTTGTGTCTTGAGTTGGGAGCTTTCTGGAGCAGAGCGCAGGAGCAGAAGAACGTAACAGCGTTGGAAGCAGATGATGTTCTGAACCTTTGGGTCGAGAGCCCTTTTTATAGGGCTCTGGGGCGCCCTGGTCGTTGGGGGCGCCCCCCCCCCCACGTGGCAAGTGATCTGCAACTTACTCGGTCAGCTTTTATCCCTCCGAAATCGGGATGAAGCCTTGACCGGGGGCGCTCGGGACGCTGGGGGCGCCCTGGTTGACACGGTCCGTTGGCTTCTCGCTGCCTGAAGCTTGATCCGTTCGTTGACTTGGAGTTGAGGGCGCCCTGGACAGCGGGGGCACCCGGGGGCACGGGGGCGCCCCGCCCAACTGCTTCCGAAGTGAACTCTTGCTCTACTTCTTTTGTATTCACTTTGGGGGCGCCCGGGACACTCCGGGCGCCCTACTCAGCTTCTGCCTCATTCCTTTGAGGCTCTCTGAGCTGCAGACACTCGTTCCTTCGGTCCTGCATCCAGGGTTAGTCCAAAACAACATAGAGTAATCAATTATTAGTTTAATACAGCCTTAGCTGTCTTGGTTCTGACTTTGGGTTTCCAAAATGGAACCCTAGGTCGAACCGACGCCTACTGTTCCCTCGACGGGGAACGCGTCCTCACCTACTCCTCTCAGGAGAATTTACCTTTAGCCAACCGGCTCCTCCGGTTGGACTTTTGCCCAACAGTCCTTCGCCAGGTCTTGGATACCAAGTTGTCCTTCGCCTGGAGCCTAGCAATCCTTCGCTAGGGCTTTAGATCCTGACAGTCCTTCGCCAGTGCCTAGCAGTCCTTTGCTAGAGCTTTGACTCCTGGCGGTCCTTTGCCAGTGCCTAGCAGTCCTTCGCTAGGACTTTGAATCCTGACAGTCCTTCGCCAGTGCCTAGCAGTCCTTCGCTAGGGCTTTAACCTGTACACTCAAGTAGCATGTTAGATAAACATAACATCTTAACTTTTGAACCCTTTTGCCATTATCAAAACACAGGTTTGACTTGGGTGCTATTTGCACCAACAATCTCCCCCTTTTTGATATATGGCAACCCAGTTCAAAAAGTTAAGTTAATCGACTGGTACGATTGCTTAAGTTTGATTCCCTCTCCCTGGAAGAAATCTCCCCTAGGTTTTTCAAACGTTAGTGGTGTTTAAAATTGATTTTTCAATGCTTAGATAATTTTTGAAAATTTTAAGTCAAGTACTTAGGTCAATATTTTTGAGAAAAAATCTATGTTAAGGTACATAGAAATTTTTGAAAAAAATCTAAGTTACGTACTTTAGATATTTTTGAAAAATTCTTAATTTAAGTACTTTGAGATTTTTGAAAAAAAAAATCTAATTTAAGTACTTTGAAAATTTTGAGAAAATCTAATTTAAGTACTTAGAAAGATTTTGAGAAAAAAGTCTAATTTAAGTACTTAGAAAGATTTTGAAAAAAAACACAGAGTTAAAGATTTTTGAAAAAATCTAATTTAAGTACTTTGAAAGATTTTTGAAAAAATCGAGTTAAGTACTTTAGAAAGATTTTTGAAAAACCAAGTGTGCTTTTTGAAGAAAGGATAAGGGAAGAAATTTTGAATTTTGAAAAAAGTTTTAACCCCTCTTTCCTTTCCAATTTTAACTCCTCTTTCCTTTCCAATCTCTCCCCCTTTGCCATATATCAATAAAATACAGTAATATAGCAAAAAGTAACTTGAGTAAAGTGAAAGTGTCGTACTGAACCAATTCAGGATCTAAACTGAACTAAATCAATTTGAATTATCTCTGTAGGGTCCTGTCTAACCCAGTTAGGTACTTACCAACTGTTATAAATAGTGGCTTTCGCTAGGGTTAGTCAAGTTAAGTGAACTGTTCAAGTTAGATTTTCTAAACTTGACACTTAACCTGATTACTGTTCAATTTGTATTTAGTGCCCCAATTACTGCAGATGCACTGACTTAAGGCATCTTGAAGTAAGGCAAAGACCTAAGCATCTCAACCCATTCTAGGTGATCAATCAAAAGTACCCTAAGGTGCTTGTGAGCTGCTGGCTTCTAGATCTATAGGTGCATGCAGTTCTAGGGTTAGGGCCTAGTCTAAGTCCATTTTCAAAAAAACCCTAGTTTTGAAGGGGGTAGTTTTTCAAAATAAACTAAGTTGGAAAACTGATTTTAAAATTTAAAGAAAATTTTCAAGCAAAAAAACTTTTAGAAATTGAGTTTTATAATCCAGAAGATTTTCAAACTGGTTTTAAAAACAAGTAAAGCAGTAGTAAAAAGTACTCCTATTCTACTAAGCATAATCCTAACTGCCTTCTTAGTGAACTGAACTCAGACTCAGGTAGGGGTTTGGTGAATATGTCAGCTAAGTTGGATTTGGATTCTACATGCTTAAGGACTATTTCACTCCTGGCTACATGGTCCCTTACAAAGTGATGTTTGACTTCTATGTGTTTAGTTCTGGAGTGTTGGATTGGATTTTTAGTTAGATTAATTGAGCTTATGTTATCAATGAAGACTTGGGTTTGATTGTAGTCTAGCTGAAAGTCCTTAAGAGTGTGCATCATCCATAAGAGTTGTGTTACACACTCTCCTAAGGCTACATACTCAGCTTCAGTTGTGGATAAGGCAACACAGTGTTGCTTTCTACTGCACCAACTTACTAGGCTGTTTCCTAAGAGTTGGCAGCTTCCACTTGTACTTTTTCTATCTAGCTTACAACCAGCATAGTCAGAGTTAGAATATCCTGATAATTTAAACGTTGAAGTCCTAGGATACCAAATTCCTACATTTAGGGTGCCCTTAATGTACCTTAATATTCTTTTTAGGGCTGCTAAGTGAGTTTCCTTAGCACAGGTTTGGTACCTAGCACACATTCCTACTGAGAAAAGGATGTCAGGTCTGCTGGCTGTAAGATAAAGTAGACTTCCTATCATGCTTCTATAGAGTTTAAGGTCTACTGGTTTACCATCAGGGTCACTATCTATTTTTATATTTATGACCATGGGGGTACTTATGCTTTTAGAGTTATCCATTTTAAATTTCTTTATTAACTCTTTAGCATATTTGGATTGATGGACGTAGTTTCCATCCCTAGTTTGTTTAATTTGTAATCCTAAGAAAAACTTAAGCTCCCCAACTAAGCTCATTTCAAACTCATTTTCCATTATTTTAACAAATTCTTTTAGAAAATTTGAGTTGGTGGATCCAAAGATTATGTCATCTACGTAAATTTGGGCAATGAATATATCTTTTCCTAAGGTCTTAATAAACAGGGTTGAGTCAATTTGACCTTGTTTAAATTCTTTAGAAATTAAGTAAGTTGATAAGCGTTCATACCAGGCCCTAGGTGCTTGTTTTAGTCCATAAAGTGCCTTAGTAAGTTTATAGACATGGTCAGGTCTTTCTAAGTCCTCAAACCCAGGGGGTTGTCCTACATAGACTTCTTCCTTAATTAATCCATTTAAAAAAACTGACTTTACATCCATTTGGTATAGTTTGAATCCTTTATGGGATGCAAAGGCTAATAACATTCTAATGGATTCAAGTCTAGCTACTGGGGCATAGGTTTCATCATAATCCAACCCTTCTACCTGACTGAATCCTTTCGCTACTAGGCGGGCTTTATTCCGGACTATTTCTCCTTGATCATTTAACTTGTTCCTAAAAACCCACTTAGTGTCAATGACGGATTTGCCCTCAGATTTAGGTATTAAATCTCAGACTTGATTCCTTTCAAATTGGGCTAACTCTTCTTGCATAGCTATGATCCAGTCAGGATCAGGTAGGACTTCTTCTATAGTCTTAGGTTCGATTTTTGAAATCATTGTTATCTGACTAAGGTTTCTATAGGAGGCTCTAGTTCTGACTCCTAAAGTTGGATCACCCATAATTTGATCAGTTGGGTGACT
This sequence comes from Boesenbergia rotunda, assembly GCA_024364735.1. Taxonomy (NCBI): domain Eukaryota; kingdom Viridiplantae; phylum Streptophyta; class Magnoliopsida; order Zingiberales; family Zingiberaceae; genus Boesenbergia; species Boesenbergia rotunda. Next base: position 76,338 of record JAGFNQ010005098.1, read on the forward strand.
GAGTCTGGGTTTCTTGGCTTTTCTAGAACTTGGTTCTGCCTCAGGTCCGGCTGGTCGGTTTGGTTCAATTATTGGTTCAGTTGTTGGTTCATTAGTTGCTTCAATTGACTCATTAGTTGGTTCAACAGTTAGTTCGTTTATGGGTTCAACTAAAGATTCAACAGCTTGTTCATTATCTTCTTGATCAGAAATTTGGTTTGGATTATCAGGTTTTGAGTTGATTTCTTCATCAAATATTAAATTGGTTGTTTCTTCAATTTTCTTAGTTTGTTTGTTGTAAACCCTATAGGCTCTACTTGTGGTTGAATATCCTAGGAAGATGCCTTGGGTTGACTTAGACTGGAATTTACCTAGATAGTCTTTGGTGTTTAGGATGTGGACTTTGCACCCAAAGACCCTTAGGTAATGTAGGTTAGGGAGTCTATGGTAGTAGAGTTCATAGGGGGTTTTGTTTTGCCTTTTGTTGATTAGGACCCTATTTTGGATGTAGCAGGCTGTGCTGATTGCTTCTGCCCAAAATTGGTTAGGTAAACTAAATTCATTGAGCATAGTCCTAGCAGCTTCCTGTAGGGTTCTATTTTTCCTTTCAACTATCCCATTTTGCTGGGGGGTTCTAGGACACGAAAATTTGTGTTTATACCCATTTACTTTACAAAATTCTTCGAATCGTTGATTCTCGAATTCTCCCCCGTGGTCACTTCTAAGTCTTTTGATTTTAGTGTCATTTTGATTTTCAATTAACTTACAAAAGTCATTGAATAGGCTCAGGATTTCATCTTTGGTCTTTAGAAATCTAACCCAGGTAAACCTAGAATAATCATCAACTATTACTAAGCAGTATCGGTTTTCGCTTAGTGACTTGGCTCCATGTGAATCAAATAGGTCAAGGTGCAGGAGCTCAAGTGTGGTTTGAGTTTGATCAGATTGGATTAGTTTGTGATTAGACTTGGTTTGTTTACCTTGATTACATGAATCACATATTAAGTTTTCATGATTTTTAATTATAGGAATCCCTTTGATTAGGCCAAGTTGGGTGATTTTTGAAATAGTTCTTAGGTTAGTGTGACCTAGTCTCCTGTGCCAGAGATTTGATTGTTTTAACTGAGTTAACATGCACTTAGTTGCTAGGGGTAGGTTTATAGTGTACACATTATTTTTCCTAGTGCCCTTAAACATGATTTCTGAGTCTTTCAGATTTTTAATCAGGCAGTTAGAATTGTTGAAGGTAACTACATAATCTGAATCACACAACTGACTTATGCTAAGCAAGTTAAACTTGAAATTTTCAATCAAAAGGACTTTCTTAATAACAAAATTAGATTTAAGTTCAATATTACCTGACCCAATTACCTTGAGTGTAGCATTGTTGCCAAATGCAACTGAGCCTAGGTTTTTGAACTTTAGTTTGGTGAATTTCAATTTGTCCCCAGTCATATGTCTGGAGCATCCGCTATCTAACATCCATTGGTCCAAATCTTTATGTTCCTACACATAAAGAGTTTTGTTGATTTAGATCCAACTAGAGTTAGGAATAGCTTCAAATTGATTTTCACAGCCTAGTCTGTCTCACCCAATCTAGGGTTTTCAAACATGTTAACCTTAAGGTTTCTGTGAGACAGGTTTGGATATAAGAACACATTTTGCAAAAAGATATTTAGTTTTTGAAATACTTATTTAATTTTGAAAATAATCAGTTTAAATGTTTTGAAAAATATTTGAATCTATAATTATTTGAAATTTGTGTTAGATTCGAATTTGACATAAAGTAATTTGAATTTGAATTTCAAAAATTGGCTTCCAGGTCTTGGCGAGGCACTAGGCCTTCTTTGGCCGTAGCCTTATTGGATCATCAACCCTTTCCTTGACAAAGCCTTTTAGTGAAATTTCATTTTCAAATTAAATTATGACAATTTCTGGTCTAACTAGCTTGGGTCTTGGATCGGTAGCTTCGGCTGATTTCACCAGTCTAAAGAGATCAAGTAGACTTGATCTTATTAGAATTGGTTTCCCCAATGTACTATCATCTCACCTCCTCCCAATACTAGGTTGTCAAATTTCAACTAATTAATTGAGTCCTTAAACTAACCATTCCTAAATCTAAACATGGTAAATTGCAGAAATTAAATAAACAGGCAATCAAACATGCAATTTTCAGAAAAAAGAATTATCTAAGCATAAAGATAGTTTTTATTTTGGCTCCCCCTGGACTAAAGCCTCGGTAATGATTAGGCAAGATGTGAATCTTGTCCTTGGGGATCCAAAATTGATTTGATCCAGTTTGGTTAACCAGACATAGTTTAGGAACTCATGCCCGAACCTTAGGTCTGGACTGGTTCAGTACAGCATAATAGGATCTTTGTCGAGCCTTGGTTCGATAACCCAACCCGGATCGATTTAGAACAGACCTCTGTTTTTCAAGAATCATGTCAAGACCCTTGGAACTAGAAGTGAATCGTTCTAAAGCTGATCTAAGGTCCTTCACTTGAGTTTTCAAGAAAGAATTCTCTGATTCAAGTTTTTCAACTTGAGTAGAGGTTCCTTCCTGAACCTTCTCAGTCAAGGATCTAGAGTCAGCTCCCTCTTTCAGGAGTTTTACTTCCTATCGGAGGGATTCGACTCGGAGTTTGGCTTTCGCCAAATCTCGAGAAACATACGAAATTAATTGATTTAATTGACTTCCAGAAAAACCAGTTACCTTGATTTCTCCGTCGTCTGAAAAAGTCAGTCTGCCGTCGTCCTGTTCCGAATCTGACTCGGTCTCGATTTCATCTGAGGCAGTCAGCGCGAGCAGGTTCGACTGTGGGACCTCTTCTTCGGAGGAGGAGGAGGACTCGTCCCACGTTGCTTGGAGCGCCTTCTTCTTCCTTGTCCTTTTTGTTTCTTTTAGGTTGGGGCAGTCCGTCTTGTAGTGGCCATTCTTCTTGCACTCGTAGCAAGTTACATTTGGTCTGTCTTTGTCGTTTGAGGGTTCAGCTGGATCGTCCTTCTTCCGGTTGGCTTTTCTTCTGTTGGATTGATTTTTCAACTCTTTGTAGTAGTTCCGGGCCAGTCGGACCAGCTTCGGTCGATCACCTTCTTCGTCTTCTGAGTCTGAGTCTGAATCAGACTTGGGTGCAGGTTGAGGTTTCTTCTTGGAAGTTCTTCCAGTTTTTCCTGCAAAAAAGGCAATGCATTTCTCCGCCAAAGTGCAGTTAGTCTGTTCATGTAATTCAAGCTCAGAAAAAAGTTCATCTAATTTTATTTTGGAAAGATCCCTTGAGACCTTGTAAGCATCTACCATAGATGCCCATAAAGAGTTTCTAGGGAAAGCATTTAAAGCATACCTTATTAGGTCACGGTTTTCTACCTTGTGACCTATTGTATGGAGCCGTTCATTAGCTCCTGGATTCGGGCGTGGAGCTGAGCTGCTGTCTCGTTGTCATTCATCTTAATTGTGTACAGCTTATTCAGGAGGAGATCCCTCTTGCTGATTCGGGTGTCTGACGTGTTGGATCGAGAAATGCGATAGAGGGGGGGGGTTAATGTCGCAAAACGTTCGGATTAAAAAGAGTAGTTACGCAGCGGAATAATAAACAGAAACAACGCAAACACAGTATGTTTACTTGGTTCGGAGCCTGGGTCGACTCCTACTCTAAGGCCCACGGTCGTTGACCGTTTTCTGCGGGCAATTCTATAAATTCGTAAAAGTTTACAGAAAAGATATTACAAAATCAGTTTAGTAAACTTGAATACAGCTCTTCGTTACCGATGTCCGGTGTGGATGAAATTTTCGGAGCAGCGGGACGTCGTCGGCTCGAGTTGGGAGGTTTCTAGAGCGAGTCGCGGGAGCAGCGGAGTGTAGAAGCGTTGAAGTAGTTGATTGAAAGCGTTATTCTTTGAAGCAGGGTCGAGGGGCCTTTATATAGGGCCTGGGGGCGCCCTGGTCGACGGGGGCGCCCCCCACGTGGCAAACGATCCCTTGTTTGCGCGGTCAAGGCTTTATCCCTTAAAACTCGGGATAAGCCTTTGACGGGGGCGCCCTGGACGCTGGGGGCGCCCTGGTTGACCCGGCCAGCTCTTATCCTCAGCTCTGAGCTCTCCTCAGTGAATTCGGCTGGGGGCGCCCTGGGCGCTGGGCGGTTGTGGCGATCAGCTTCTTTTCTGACTTGGTTCGCAATGGGGGCGCCCGGGACAGCGGGGGCGCCCTCAGAATGTACTGTCGAAGTCCATTTTGCTTCTTGTGTTTTGTGTTCACCTTGGGGGCGCCCGGGACACTCCGGGCGCCCTGGTCAGCAGTTGCCTCACTCCTTTGAGGCTCTCTGAGCTGCAGACACTCGTTCCTTCGGTCCTGCATCCAGGGTTAGACCAAAACACAACAAGAAATTATTTAGGTTAGTTTGTACAGCCTTAGCTGTCTTGGTTCTGACTTTGGTCTCCAAAATGGAGCCCTAGGTCGAACCGACGCCTAATGTTCCCTCGAAGGGAACGCGTCCTCACCTACTCCTCTCGGGAGAGTTTACCTGGTGCCAACCGGCTCCTCCAGTTGGACTTTTGCCCGGCAGCCCTTCGCCAGGTCTTGAGTCCCAAGTTGTCCTTCGCTTGGTGCCTAGCAGTCCTTCGCTAGGTCTTTTCTTCTGGCAGCCCTTCGCCAGGGCCTAGCATTCCTTCGCTAGGGCTTTTTCTTCTGGCAGCCCTTCGCCAGAGCCTAGCAGTCCTTCGCTAGGGCTTTTTCTTCTGGCAGCCCTTCGCTAGAGCCTAGCAGTCCTTCGCTAGGACTTTTTCTTCTGGCAACCCTTCGCCAGAGCCTAGCATCCCTTCGCTAGGACTTTTCTTTCTGGCAGCCCTTCGCCAGAGCCTAGCAGCCCTTCGCTAGGACTTTTCCTGTACACTCAAGTAAACTTGTTAGATAACAAACAACCCTTAACTTTGAATCCTTTGCCAATATCAAAACAAGGTTCGATCTGGTGCTTCCTGCACCAACATGACGTTCCTTCGTGCAACTCGATCAGCTTCCCCCAAAACTCCTTAGCGCTATTGAATGGACCCACCCGGTTCAGCTCCTCTTTTGTTAAGCCGCATTGGAGGGTTTGAGTCGCTTTTGCGTCCGCTTCAATCTTTCGTTTCAGAGCGGTATCCCACTCTGTGTAGGACTGCGGTACACCTTCGGCATTTCTTGGTATCTCCAGTCCGGACTGGATGATAATCCACATGTCCACCCGAGTTTTCAGGTGGACCTCCATTCGGCTCTTCCAGTAGGAGAAATCTTCTCCACTGAAGAGAGGCGGTCTGGCGGTGCTGAATCCTTCTTGCATGACCATTTATACTCTGAAAAAGAAAAACTAGCAAAAAAATGTCCCAAGACTTGGTCTTGGATTAACAATACGGGAATAAAAGAAAATTTTATCAAGGGGTGTTGCACTAACCTTGATTAACGAAGAAAAAAGAAAGAAAATTTCGAAGAAAAAAATTTTGTTAAAAATCTGAAAAATTCTCAAATGGTGGTTGCACCAATTTTGAGTAACCCCGCTCTGATACCACTTGTTGGATCGAGAAACGCGATAGAGGGGGGTGAATATCGCAAAACGTTCGAATTAGAAAGAGAGCGATTGCACAGCGGAATAATTAAAAACAAAACATGCAAACACCAAGTTTTTACTTGGTTCGGAGCCTAGGTCGACTCCTACTCCAAGGCCCACGGTCGTTAACCGTTTACTAGGGGCAATTCTATATGTGTGTAAAGAGTTTTACAAAAAGATTACAGTAGTAGTATAAAACAAATGAAATGACAGTTCTTCGTTACCGACGTCCGGTATATGATGTTTCTCAGAGTAGAGGGACGTCGTCGCCGCTTGTGTCTCGAGTTGGGAGCTTTCTGGAGCAGAGCGCAGGAGCAGAAGAACGTAACAGCGTTGGAAGCAGATGATGTTCTGAACCTTGGGGTCGAGAGCCCTTTTTATAGGGCTCCGGGGCGCCCTGGTCGTTGGGGGCACCCCCCCACCCCACGTGGCAAGTGATCTGAAACTTGCTCGGTCAGCTTTTATCCCTCCGAAATCGGGATGAAGCCTTGACCGGGGGCGCCCGGGACGCTGGGGGCATCCTGGTTGACGCGGTCCGTTGGCTTCTCGCTGCCTGAAGATTGATCCGTTCGTTGACTTGGAGTTGGGGGCGCCCTGGACAGCGGGGGCGCCCTGTACAGCCGGGGCGCCCGGGAGCACGGGGGCGCCCCGCCCAACTGCTTCCGAAGTGAACTCTTGCTCTACTTCTTTTGTATTCACCTTGGGGGCGCCCGGGACACTCTGGGCGCCCTACTCAGCTTCTGCCTCATTCCTTTGAGGCTCTTTGAGCTGCAGACACTCGTTCCTTCGGTCCTGCATACAGGGTTAGTCCAAAACAACATAGAGTAATTAATTATTAGTTTAATACAGCCTTAGCTGTCTTGGTTCTGACTTTGGGTCTCCAAAATAGAACCCTAGGTCGAACCGACGCCTACTGTTCCCTCGACGGGGAACGCGTCCTCACCTACTCCTCTCAGGAGAATTTACCTTTTGCCAACCGGCTCCTCCGGTTGGACTTTTGCCCAGCAGTCCTTCGCCAGGTCTTGGATACCATGCTGTCCTTCGCCTGGAGCCTAGCAATCCTTCGCTAGGGCTTTGGATCCTGGCAGTCCTTCGCCAGTGCCTAGCAGTCCTTTGCTAGGGCTTTGACTCCTGGCGGTCCTTTGCCAGTGCCTAGCAGTCCTTCGCTAGGACTTTGAATCCTGGCAGTCCTTCGCCAGTGCCTAGCAGTTCTTCGCTAGGGCTTTAACCTGTACACTCAAGTAGCATGTTAGATAAACATAATATCTTAACCTTTGAACCCTTTTGCCATTATCAAAACACAGGTTCGACTGGGGTGCTATTTGCACCAACAAGCATTTGAAGTGCTGAAGAATTACCTGTCCGAGTTGTCCGTGCTCGCCCGGCCAGAAGTGGGAGAAGCCCTGTACGTTTACTTGGCAACCTCGGCCGACTCGGCCAGTGCGGTGCTGGTTAGACAGGGAAAGGAGGAGCAACAACCAGTGTACTTCTTCGCCCATCTATTAAAAGGAGCCGAGAACCAGTATACGGCGCTCGAGAAATTGGCTTATGTTCTACTATTGGCAGCCCGTCGATTTCGACCGTAGTTTCTGGCACACCCGATAATAGTCCTAACCAACAGCATCCTGGGTCGGGTACTAACTAACCCAGAAACTTCCGGTCGATTGATCAAATGGACAACCGAGCTAAGTGAGTATGATATACAGTACCAACCTCGACCGACCATCAAAGCTCAAGCCTTGGGTGATTTTCTCACTGAATGGCATTCGGATGAAGCCGAAGGTGCCTGGAAAATATATGTAGACGGGGCTTCTGCTCGGCAGGGAAGTGGCATTGGAATATTGATGGTCTCCCCGAAGGGGGAGCAGCTGCACCTATCCATCCGGCTAAACTACCGGGCCACCAACAATGAGGCGGAATATGAAGCACTCTTTGTCGGGCTGCAGGCCGCTCAGCATGTAGGCGCCGCTCGAGTACTGCTGCACTCAGATTCCCAGTTGGCCACGCAGCAGCTCTCCGGCAACTTCGAGGTCAACAGCGACCGACTCCGGGAATACATCGACGCATATGAACAATTGAAGGCGGGTTTCCAAGAAGTGCAACTACAGAAAATCCCCCGGGAAACCAACGCATGGGCGGACGAGCTAGCCAAGCTAGCCACCGCGGTAGGGTCTTGGGTGGTCTCCCAACCGACCGGTCAGACGATGCTCATCATGCAGATTGAACAGCAAGCCGAGCTTGAGCTGGAAGTCGATTGGAGGATGCCCCTGATCGCATATTTGATGCGTGGTGAATTACCGCCCGACCGGGTGCGGGCTCGGGAGCTCAAGAAGAGAGCCGTGCAATACACCATGGTCGGCGATGCCTTGTACAAGAGATCCTATGCCCGACCCCTGCTGAAGTGCCTGGGCGATGAAGATGCGGACTATGTACTCCGAGAAATCCACATGGGAGTCTGCGGCAATCACCCTGGGGGAAGGGCCACTGCACGGAAAGCCCTGCTCGCGGGGTACTATTGGCCGACCCTACAGAAGGACGCCAATCGGATGGCATCAACTTGCCTATCATGCCAAATGCACCAGAACCTTCCACACCGGCCGGCTGAGCTGATGAAAGCATCCGTGGTCTCCTGCCCTTTTGACCAATGGGGAATGGATATAGTCGGGTCTTTCCCTATGGCACCAGCCCAGAAAAGATTTCTGCTGGTTGCTGTCGATTACTTCTCCAAGTGGATCGAGGCCGAAGCGGAGACACGAATCACCGAGCCATCGGTCATCAAATTTCTATGGCAGAACATCATATGTCGATATGGAATTCCGAACAAATTGGTCTCTGACAATGGTCGCCAATTCCAAGGAAAATAGATCAGAGAATGGTGTTCGGCGTATGACATTCAGCAGGCCTTTACCTCCGTAGCATACCCGCAAAGCAATGGGCAGGCAGAAGTTGCCAATAGGGAAATTTTGAGAGGGCTGAAGACAAAACTTGACCACGCGGGAACCACTTGGGTGGAAGAACTGCCTGGAGTCCTATGGGCTAATCGGACCACCCCGAAGGAAGGAACTGGACACACGCCGTTCCAGCTCGTTTATGGCAGCGTGGCGGTAGTACCTGTCGAGGTCGGATGCAAATCCGATCGGCGGGAGATGTATGATGAGGGAAATGGAGAAAGAAGACGCTTGGAGCTAGATCTGATAGAAGAAATCAGAGACCGAGCGGCCGCCCGAATGCTCACATACCGACAACGAATGAAGCGAAGATACAACCAGAAGGTGCTACCCCACGCCTTTCAGGTCGGGGACCTCGTCTGGAAGCGTATAAAGCTGGTCGGTGACGTTAGCAAGCTGTAGCCCCAGTGGGGAGGGCCATTCAAGGTAGTCCAGAAGCTGCAGTCGGGTGCCTACTATCTGGAAGATGAACAAGGAAAGAGACTGGATCGACCCTGGAGCGTCATTCACCTGCAACCTTATCGAGAGCCTTAGAGTGTAATCTCCCAATGTAACCCACTCAACAATATAGAAAAAGGCTCGCACTACTCAATATGCAGGTCGGACATCCAAGACGGTGTCCAGACTCTTGCACCTGCAAGTTACACGAGGGTATACTCCCACGACCCTACCTGGATTGGTCCCTCGATCGAAGGATCCGCCCAACCGGTAGCCTGGATTGGTTCCCCGATCGAAAGATCGGCACAACCGGATGCCTGGAATGGGCTCCCGATCGGACGCGTGGCGGCCCACGCTAACGATCAGCCTATCCGAAAGCCTGGATTGGTTCCCCGATCGAAAGATTGGCCCAACCGGAAGCCTGGATTGGTTCCCCGATCGAAAGATCGGCCCAACCGGATGCCTGGATTGGGCTCCCGATCGAAAGATCGGCCCAACCAGAAGCCTGGATTGGGCTCCCGATCGGACGCGTGGCGGCCCACGCTAACGATCAGCCCATCCGGAAACCTGGATTGGTTCCCCGATCGGACGTGTGGCGGCCCACGCTAACGATCAGCCCATCCGGAAGCCTGGATTGGTTCCCCGATCGAAAGATCGGCCCAACCGGAAGCCTGGATTGGTTCCCCGATCGAAAGATCGGCCAACCGGAAGACTGGATTGGTTCCCGATCAAAGATCGGCCCAACCGGAAGCCTGGATTGGTTCCCCGATCGAAAGATCGGCCCAACCGGAAGCCTGGATTGGTTCCCCGATCGAAAGATCGGCCCAATCGGATGCCTGGATTGATTCCCTGATCGGACGCGTGGCGACCCCCGCTCCGGTACATCGGATCGACCGGATGACTATCTACTTGGCAAGCTATTTCCTAACTAGATGGGATCCCCGATCGAAAGATCGGCCCAACCAGAAGCCTGGATTGGTTCCCCGATCGAAAGATCGGCCCAACCGGAAGCCTGGATTGGTTCCTCGATCGAAAGATCGGCCCAACCGGATGCCTGGATCAGTTCCCCGATCGAACGCGTGGCGACCCCCGCTCCGGTACATCGGATCGACCGGATGACTATCTACTCAGCAAGCTATCACCCAACTGAATGAGTCCCCCGACCGGACGCGTGGATACCCACTCTCCCATCGGATGACTACTCTCACCCATCTGGATCCCCGATCGGGCACGGGGAGACCCTCGCTCCAGAAAGGTCGGCCCGATTGGATGTCCCAATTTTTGCTCGCCGATCCATAAGTGAGCACGCTCTCGCATGGCCGCTTATCTCGGTCAACCTCGAAGTTAAGTGTATGAAGGGATGACTCCACCCCAGAAACAAAATTAACCCAAGCTCGGTCGGGTAAGTGAGGTCGACCCTGAGTCGGAGACTATCGGTCAGAATCAGTTAAGGCAGAAAATAAGAAACGGCTTATCATTAAACTGAGCAGAAATTACAAAAAGACCTTACCCAAACTATATTACAATACCAGACTTAAAGAAAAAACAAGATTAAGTAAATGGGCGAAAGAGGTCGGGCGGAAGGAGCTCCTTGACTCGGCTGAGCTTGACCGCATTCGGAGGAAGGTCTTGAGGCAGATGGCCGCCCTCCTTCAACTGCAAGATGGCGCTATCAACCCTCGCCTGGAACATGCCGACCATCCGCCTGGCCAGTTGCTGACCAAAGCCTTGAGAATTGAGGCTTGCCAGACGGTGCGCCTCTAGCCGAGCAGGCTCCTCCGCCTGATGAGCCTTCAGACTGTCCAACTCCGCCCGAAGGTTGGACAGTTCGGCCTCCCGGCTCTCCAGTTCGGCGGTCTTAGACGCCAGCAGGCCTTTGGTCAGATTGAGCTCGTCCCCCCGGGTGTCCATCTCCACTTCCTTTGCGGTAAGTTTCGACTCCCAGGTGGCGAGCTCTTGCTCCTTCTCGAACAGGCTTGCCCGAAGCTCGTTGGTTGACTCGGATAACTCCTTCAGCTGGGCCTTCAGAGCCTTGGCCTCGACAGTCTTCTTGTCTAAGTCCGACCGAGCGCGGGCCTGGCGAGACGAGGCTTTCTTCCTCTCTCGGTCGAGGGCCTCATTCACGCTTGCGGAGCGGGCTACCACCCGCTTGGCTGCTTCGGCGCGTCGCGTCTCCTCCCCCAAGCGCTCTTGGGCGTCGGTGAGTTTCCCCCGAAGATCTACGATCTCCGAGCGCAGGAGAGCGACCCCTTCATCGCCAGCCGGCAGGTTGGCATGGGACTGGCTGAGTTCCAACTCCGCCACCCGGCGCTCAATCGCTCGGCATCCCCGGGCGTTATACACCAGGGACTGAGCCACTCCAAAGCAGGACGCCCAAAACTGAGACAAAACATAGACAAGTTAAAAAACAGAAAAATAAGCAAATACACTTAAACTTAAAACAGACAAAAACCTAAGTTTACCTGAGTAACGTCCAAGAAAAACCGATCGGCTAACCTGACCAGGGCCCTAGACTCTCTGGCCAGGATGCCCTGATCCCAGCAGTCCACCAGCTCCCCATGGAAAACCACCCGATGCCCTGGACCGAGGGGAGAGCTTGGGCTCGCTGACGGGAGGATCATATGGGATGTAAGCCGCTCGGACGGTGTAGTAGGGGGGGAAGTCCCCGATCGCGGTCGGGGAGCAGAAGGGCCGGGGACATCAGCAGATCGGACCCCGGTCGCAGGACGGGAGCGTGCATCAGCAGACCGGGGTTGAGAACCCGACCCAGACGTCCGTGGTTGCTTCTGAGGGCGGGGCCGGTCGGACTGGCTGGAGGAAAAAACCTCCGCCTCGGTAACCAATTCCTCCTCCAGGCGGGAACGGCTGTGCGACCGACGTTTGGACGCCAAGGACTTCTTCCTTTTTCGCAGGCCGGGCGATGGAGGGACCGCCGGCGTGTCGGCCGACTCGCCCCTCGCTGGCGCATGCACTACGCTAGGGGCGACAGGCTCGGGGGGGGGGGGGGGGGGGGGGGGATGCTCCCGGGCTCGAGATGATTCGCCGGTCGGGGGAGCCGCCCTCTTCTCCAGCTGAGCGGCCGCTCGAGCCTCTAACTCGGCGTCGACCAAACCGAGTGTCTCGTCCAAGGCAGCTTCCCACATCATCTCAGCTGCAACAAAAGAAAACCTTGAGTCAGCGAAAAAAGATGTTTGAAAGGAGAAGAAGACTTACAGAAGGTGCCGGGCAAAGCGATGGGCACTTGGCTCAGCCCGAAGATGTACAGCATGGCATCATGGAGCAAGTGCATGTCGTGGAAGTGCAGACCGCCGAGCCGAGAGAAGGCAAGAAGGAACTCGGGGTCCGATTTGTAGTCTTTCCTACAATACGGTTGAGGGGGTAGGTCCTCGATCCAGCCGGTCGGATAGTTTAGGGCAAAGGGAGGGCAAACAAAAAAGTAATGGACTTTCCAGCCCTTGTTTGAACTGGGCACTTTTTCTACATAAGACAACTTGGCCCGGGCCTGAAAGAAAAAAATTGCCGGCCTCCTGCCTTTTAGGGCAGTAGAAAAAGTGGAAGATGTTGGGGCGAAGAGGCACTCGGTATAGAGTAAAAAGTATGACCGAACAACACATAATCCTCACGTCATTCGGGGAAAATTGGGAGAGGGGGATTTGGAAATAGGTACAAAGTTCGGCTATGAAGGGATGAAGGGGAAATCTTAGGCCGGCCAGAAATTGATCCTTAAAAACGGCGAAATAGCCGGGCGGAGGCCTGTGTGGTCGGTCACTCGAACTAGAAACAACTATGTGGTGGTCCTCTGGCACCTGATATGCCGACCGGACGATTTCGGAATCTAGACCACTCAGGGTCGACACTGAGAGTGTGTACCATAGGGTTGGGGTTTCAAGTGGGATAGCCATGGGAATAGAAACGAAACGGAAAGAAAGAGAGGCTCACCGATCGGGCTTTCGAGCAGAAGGAAGGCAGCAACACTCGGAAGATAGGAGGAGCGAGAGAGAGCGAGCGAGAGAGAGAAAGCGACGGTAGAAATGGCGAGGAGTGGTCCCAAGGGTCCGATGGCAAACCAAGTGGACAGGCGCGGCTGCATCTGAGCCGTTGAAGCGACCCACAACCGACCTCGGGAAGGCGCGTCGCCTGCGCGGACATGGGCGCCAGAGTCGAAATGACCCGCCTGTCCGATCGGCCAAGCGCCGGAAGCCACATGGCTCCGGCAATCATGGCGGATAATTTGCCGTCCCGACCCGCCAGCTAGGGGACGCCACGTGGCTAAATCAATTAAATGCAATTAAATGCCGTTAAAGCAGCGGTCATTTCGGAATAAACGCAATTAAAGCCGTAATCATTCCGCATTAAATACAAAACGTCGCGTCATTATCCCCGCACGACGCAAAAGATCTGAAGCAATCCGCCGGATAGGGACATGTGGCGGCCCACGTTCCTCTCAACTAAAAGCATTTCTTAGCCCGCTCGGGCATAGGTGGGGACACGTGGTAGCCCACGTTCCTCGACCAAAATTGTCTTTAGCCTGCTCGGACAGGGCCAGTGCAGAGAAACGGTTAGACTCACGGTCGGCCAGACCGGCTAAACAATGTCGACAAACAAACCGCTCGGTTAGAACATGCTCGCATATACAAACAGTCCTGTCAGTCGGACTGAGCGCCTCCTTCGACTAGACTCGAAGGGGAGGCTAGTGATCCCGCCCTATCTTTGGCACAGCACGAGCGGATGACGCGGCATCCAGCCAAACCTGCCCAGGCCCACATGTAAGCCGATCGGACGACGTGGACAATAGGTTGACCGATTCGAAGATGACCCAGGGCAACTCACCCGGGCACCCTCGCCCGTCAACCCAGTCGGGCTCACCTGGGCACTCTCGCCCGTCAGCCCATTCGGGATCACCCGGGCACCCCCTCGCCCGTCAGCCCAGTCGGGCTCACCCGAGCACCCTCGCCCGTCAGCCCATTCGGGCTCACCCCGGGCACCCTGGCCCGTCAGCCCATTCGGGCTCACCCGGGCACCCTCCCCCGTCAGCCCATTCGGACTCACCCGGACACTCTCACCCGTCAGCCCATTCGGGCTCACCCGGTACACACAAAGGGTTGACTACCTAACACGGTACGGATGCAGGGGGTTCCTCAATCCCACCATGACGTGCGCACCTAACACAATCACATCACGGCGTGCGCGCCTGACACCATCCCATGATGGCACGCTCATCTGACACGGTCCAATAATAGCATGTACCCCTGACAAACATGTACTCCTCCATCCCTTTGACCGCACCTCAGGGATGGCCCAGAACCTGGGTATGGCCGATTCCGACAAAGGTCTTACCTCCAGTATAGTATAGGGGCAGTTCCCCCGGCTATATAAGTCCCTCCGCCCTTCATACGCAGGTATGCGCAGATCCCCTCTCTTCAGCGCTCCCCCACTTTCTTCCACTAGCTGCCGGAGTGCTGACTTGACCTTCGAAGGGCCTTGCCGGGACGTATTCCCGGCGGGTTGCTAATGGTCGTTTTCTTGGACAGGTCGGCAGGATATCACTTGGGAGGCTCCCAGTCAGCGCCAGCATCGCCCGCTCTTCCCCGTCATCCGATCGAAAACTCCATCTCGCTCGACGATAGGATCATATCTAAAGTTTATTAACGTTAACAATTAGGTTTAATTCAGCCAAATTGTATTTTTAAAATATTATATTTTTTGTTTATGTTTACTTTTTTTTCTGTGCGTTACAACACATTGTCCGTACAGTATTCATATTCATTATTCGCCGATATTAATGCTGGCCCGTTCATTATTAATATTTTTTTTAAAATAAAATTTGAAGTAGACAACTTTTTTTATCCTATTAATGATTTATTCACCAATATAATTCCGCCGGACTATAAATAATTATCACTTCATTCTCGGATTCATATACAGATTGCGTATCATCTGATGACATCAATGTCTCATCTCTTGGCTGAAATTTTTCTAATTAAGAACAAAAATATAACTCATTAAGAAAAGGTCAATCCTCTGTCCGCCGGAAATTTCCCTATCTGCCAGTTGCCCCAAAGTGGAAAAGACCGATTCAATCGCTTATCTCAAACGCCCGCCTTTCTGAAACGTCTCCGTTTTCTATTTTTATAAAGCTTCTGGCTTTCCTTCGGCAAGAAGGAGATCGTAAGCAGTCCACCATGAATCCCGACAAGTTCACGCACGAGACCAACGAGGCGCGCCTCTCAGACCGCGAACTCACACTCGGCTCCAGCCATCTGCTTCTCCTCTCCTCAGTCGTCTCCGTTGATCACCATCGCCTCCTCCCCCAGGCCCTCGACAACTCCTCTGAAGGCGCCGGGGATTTTGAGCACGTTGACGATATCCCCGTCTCTACATCCCTCGTCAACGTCATTCGCCGGGCGCAGTCTTTACAGAAGTCTCGCGGAGACTCCCACCTCACGGTAGACCAGCTCTTCCTCGGCCTCCTGGAGGATTTTCAGATCAAGAATCTCCTCAAGGATGCCGGCATCAGCGACGCCCGTGTCCGCGCCGAGGTCGAGAAGCTCCACGGGAAGGAGGGGAGGCAGGGGGGGATCGTATCCCAGGATGGGGATATCAACTTTCAGGCCCTCAAGACCTACGGCCGTGATCTTGTCGAGATCGCAAGGGAGCTCAAATCGGCCGTTGATATTGGTTTTGATGATGAGGTCGACTTCGTCATCAGCATTCTCTCCCGGCCGTTCAAAAACAATCCTGTTCTGGTCAGCGATTTCAAAAACATAAAGGTTGTCGAGGGTCTTGCTCAGCGTATCGCGCGTGGGTGTGCCCCGTGTAATCTGCTCGACGTTCACCTTGTGGCGCTCAACATGAGCTCCCTGATTGCGGGGGTCAACTACCACACTGAATTTGAGGACCGCGTCGAGGCGGTCCTTGAGGAAGTTGAGGAGGCCAAAGGCAAAGTCATTATATTCGTTGACGAAATCCACTTCGTTCTCGGCGCAGGCGCCATGAACGCCGAAAAAATCTTCAAGTCAATGCTTGCAAGAGGTCAGCTGCGATGCATTGGGACGACTACATTTGAGGGCTACCGAAAGTATATTGACAAAGATGCCGCCCTCAATCATCAATTTCAACCGGTATACGTTATGGAGCACCCCTTAGACGCCATGGCCATCATTCAAGGACTCAAGGAGCAGTTTCAAACACGCCGTGATGCTGGAGTCATGAGTCAGGCTCACATGGCCACTCATCTCTTATTCGAGGATCCTGCTGCTGCCCGGCTCTCACATTGCTATATCAATGGTAAGTTTAAATCTTTGTTTAGCAATTAATTCAATTTTGTTGTTTTAAGTGCCAAAGCAAAGTCAATTTGTCTTATTAACATTGTATGTATGTCAGCGCGTCCTGATAAGACAATTGACTTGGACGACCAGGCTGATGCCAATGTAAGGATTCAATTTGATAGTCAATCAGAAGAGATTGAGAACCTGGAGAAGAGAAGGATTCAATTGGAAGTTGAATTGCATGTGCGCAAGGGGGGGAATGTCGAGCCTAGTAAAGCAAGGCTAGTTGAGGTGGGTATTGTTAATTCGAGTTTTTTCTTATAAATCTCTTATTTCATTGCCAGATCTTTAAAACAATGAATGTGAATGTGATCCTCGGTAGGTTAATAAGGAATTATATGACTTAAC
The DNA here is from genome assembly GCA_024364735.1 of Boesenbergia rotunda. Classification (NCBI taxonomy): domain Eukaryota; kingdom Viridiplantae; phylum Streptophyta; class Magnoliopsida; order Zingiberales; family Zingiberaceae; genus Boesenbergia; species Boesenbergia rotunda. The sequence goes on from JAGFNQ010005098.1 coordinate 92,955, forward strand.
CGAGGAGCTGCAACCATTAATGATGAAATACAGGAAAGCGGAAGTAGGTATCGATGAAATTCAAAAGTTAAAACGACTTCGAAAAAAGCTATTACTCTTTGCTGTGAGAGAGTGTGCGCCACGGGGAGGATTGCTTTTTGTTGCAGACGTCAAGTTTAGATCATTGCTAGAGATAGATGCAGTCATTGCAAAGCTTGAGGACGAAGACTACGCAAATCTTGAGCGTATCACAAAGGTGGCGAGCCGTTGGAATGAGAAGGAAAGATTGATCGGCCTCGCAGAGAGGTTGCGTGAGAGGGTGGTCGGGCAGAATCAGGCTGTTGAGGCTGTAGCCGAAGCAGTTCTTCGTTCGAGTGCTGGTCTTAGCCGGCCACAGAAACCCATTGGTTCATTTCTCTTCTTAGGCCCTACCGGCGTCGGTAAAACAGTACTTGCAAAGGCTCTTGCAGAGCAATTGTTTCAGGATGAGAATCTTCTCATCCGCATCGACATGTCAGAGTACAACGGACAGCACTCGATGGCACGCCTAATCGGTGGACAACCAGGGTGAGCAAAACTGCAAGCTTCTCTTAGTATGCCTTCGAATGTGGTTGATTGATTGATTTCTTGTACTCTTCATTTTCATGGCGCAGCCCGTCGTATAGGGTGGGTCATGAGGAAGGTGGACAGTTGACGGCGGCTGTGAGGCGCAAGCCGTACAGCGTCGTTCTCTTGGACCAAGTAGACAAAGCTGATGCGGTTGTGTTAAACACGCTTCTCAGTGCTATTGAAGTTGGAAGTTTAACGGACGGCCAAAAGAAGACTGTGGACTTCACTAACACAGTTATTATCATGACCTCTGATCTCGGTGCTGAAGACCTCGACGTTGGAATGCCGGAAAGACATAAAATTATCATGCAGGTCGAGGAGCATTTTAGCCCTGACGACCTTAATCAATTCGATGAGATAGTAACATTTGAACCGCTATCTCATGATCGACTTAGAAAGTTAGCTAGGCTTCAATTGTTGGATATTGCTCTTCTTCTCGCCAAGAGAGGTATTGCATTGGGTATAACAGATGCTGCATGGGACGTAGTTCTATCTGAATCCTACCATCTGGTAAACTGAAGCTTCCATCCTTGTCCAGTTTGATTATTTTGATAAAACTCTTCGAAGATTGACCGATGGGTATCTATTTGTGTGTTCAAGCTCTACGGGGCAAGTCCCATGAATCCTATCAAGAGAAGGCTAGCTAGGAAAGTTGTGACTCAGGTGTTCGAGATGCTGATACAGGGTAAGATTGATGAGAACTCGACTGTCTACGTTGATGCGGTTCCAGGGAAGAAAGAGTTGTCTTACGAGGTGAAGAAGAATGGAGGTCTTGTGGATGCCGAGAAGAAGTCAGACATTCTTATGGAGATATCAGCGAACGAGATACCAGCGATCCGGGCACTGAATGATCCTTGGCTCTCTTTATCTATTTCTTCAAAGATAATTACCCTTTTATTAAATAACTTCTGAAAAGGTCCTTTTTTTTAATAAAAAAAATGTTTATTATGGTTTAGACTGAATAATGTCAGAGTGAATTAGTTTTCTAGTTGAAGTCTTGAATAATTGTAAATATCTATCAATAATTCATTTATTTATTTATTAATCAAATATTCAACTTTTTCAAATCAATTAATTTCGGAGATGATAAATCTAATCTCATGGAGATTTCTCATCGACAAGGCAATGATATAATGCACTCCACAAGGTTTGAATCTCCCTGGGCTAGGAGTCCCCACATCACCTTGCGGTCTTTCACCGTGGTTTCACACCAAGATAATTTTTCAGATTTTATCAAAATTCGATCATTACTCAATTCTATAATAACCAACTCATTTGTACCTATGAGAACTCCTTTACCAACGCATGTTAGAGGGAGAGATTTATTTATCTTTCGGTCAAAGTAGGTAAAATCCCAGCCTAGTCCCTGAAAAGGTAATAGTTAGTAAACAATTAAAAGGAGGAAAAAAAATTAAAATATTGAGATCTTCATGCTGCCATTTAATGGCCCTTCAAATGCAGCAAGAGCCCCAAGAGAGGGAGAAAGGGAACTACTTAGACCTTTAAAAAGAATTCACTTTCTCTTGTTTTTCTCCTATAAAGGACTACTTGTCGGTTTTGTGATTTTTTTTTTTTTTGCCTTTTGTTTTCCTGCTATTTTGAAGTTAATTTTTGATATTAATTCCTTCTGTGAAAAAGGTTGAGTACATCGCCTTGTTTGTTAACCTGTGTAGGCTTTGCAACTCAAGCTGACAAAAACCTTTAATAATATAATAAAAAAGAAAAAGGTAGTTCTGATAAAGAGAATAATTAGTTTTGAGTCCTATTTTGAAGAAGATGAATTATATATATATATATATATATATATATATGATCATGTCAATAAGCGAAAGTGGGGTCACTCCGTAGTGACTCGAGGGAATGTTGACTAAAGGCTGACAACAAGATCATCGATCGGATGCTCAGGTGGGTCCGATCGGATGGTAGGGATGACCAGCTAGAGGAGCAAGAGAGGGCCAGGGGCAATGATCCCTGCGTAGGGCGCAAAGATCGACTGCGCATGACTTCGGCAAGGGCACTCCGGTGACTCTCTTTGGGCTCCTGTCAACGGGGGACGAGAGGAGAACTGTTGCGGATGTCCCCTTTTTCTGAATGGGGGAGGACCCTTATATAAGCGAGACAACCAACCAAAACCTCAAAGTATCTTGAGGAATTTAATGCGAATCCGACAACAGACTTTGTGGACCTACGAAGGGGCTAACTCTGTCATGGTGCTACCTAGTGACCCGACCTAGTGATACGGCTACCCATCTTTCTTAAATACCTGTCACCTCGGTGGGCCCGTGCCGCCTTACTGTACTCTAGCAGGCTGTTAAATACCTAAATGAGGGGTTTTTTTTTTTTGTAAAAGTGTATATATTTTTAAAAACCCTACTTTTCCTCAATTATTTCCTCTCCTCGCCAGGTTGCCCGATGCCGCAAACTTGTTGCGATTCTCTTCTCGTGCGAGCACGCGATGGCGACCTTCTTCGTTTTCCTCTCCTCTACCTTTCTTCTCTACACGGGAGGCAACCATCCTAGCTTTGGCAAGTGTGACGCCACCCCTCTTTGCTCCTGATCTTGTGAGTGTGATCTGTCATCGTTGCCTCTTCGTGGTCGGAGCCAGCACCCTCGACACTCTTCCTCCATGGTTTGAGGTAAGGTGGAGAGTGATCTTTGGTTTAGTAGTGAGTCCTTTCCCCAACCGCCACAAATAGCCTTTCCCTAATCGTTGCTTGGTATCGCCGATTCTGATTTAGGGTTGACCCGTCCACGCCGAGCGCATCTCCCCTCTTCGGTTCCCTATTCGTGCCTTTGCTTCTCGCGACCCCTGAACCCTGTTTCTTCCTCCTCTTTGCTGAGCTGACGAGTCTAATCGAGAAAGGTCAAAGCAGGCAAGTAATTGGAGGGAAGCAATTCGCCTTTAAAGGATTTGAATTGTGAAGGTTTCCTGTTCGATTAGTTTTGTGAATAGTGTTGTTTTTTATCTTGTCGTGAGTGATTGAAGAATTGGATCTATTTTGGATTTGGTGTTCTGTAGAATAGGTTCAGTTGGTGCTTGTGAAGAGCTTGGCAGGATTCTTTGGAAAAGTTTCGGCCGTGAGCAACCAAGGTAAGGTTTATATGCTTAGCATAAATTTTGGAGTAAAGTTTGTTGTGTAAATTGATCTTGAGTTGGTGTATTCTTTAGGTTTTCTATGAATTGGAAGTTGCCGTGGGTTGCATTCTATTGTTTGGATTTTTATTTTTGGTTGCTTGCGAATTTATTTGTAAGGGTTGCTGTGAGTTTCTTTTGGAGCTATGGATGTTGTGTTGAGGGTTTGTGATGCTGTGTCTAGTTTTGGTTGGCTTTGGTTTCCTATGGTCTTATCTTTTGTGCCATGATACATTGTGGGGTTTGGTTGAAAATGGGCATGGGCGCTATGTGATTTGTAATATTTGTACCGAGATGTGCATGGTGGGATTTGATCCGGCTAGGATTAGGTGATATGTGGTTTGTTTTCCTTTAGTTTTGTTGTGCTCTTACCGGGAGCTACAATAGGGAAATAGATCCTTTGTTGGATTGGGTTAAATTGGGAGTTAAAACTAAAATGAACTAATCGTGATGATCAGGTTAATTAGGAATTAATCATTTAGTTTGTATTTAGCAAGTGAAGGAGATACTAGGTTTTATCCTAATCTATTTATATGTAGTTTGCTATTTTAGTAAATTTGTTTATAACTTAATCCTTAATACAGGATCCTAATTTGATACGAGACTCTGGAGGTAGGGTCTTTTCTGAACGATCTACGATAAAGGCGGTTACTTCTCCTTTGTACTCTGTAGATTATTGATCTTAAATGCATGACTGTTTATTTCTGAATAGGGATGTTTTACCTTGTTCTTTATTTTTGATATCAACCGTTGATACTTTCTTTGCTTGATCTTTGAGCTAATCGAATTTTATGTCCATACAATCTCACCGGTGATTTTCTATATTCTGTAAAGTATCGCTTGTACGCGAGTACTTAGAAATGAATATTAAAAATAACTAGGGTTTGGTTGCCATTAGAGATACCCTACCCAGTAGTTTAGTTGCATGTTTAATGATTTTGGTATTTATTTATTGTATGATTGCACCGTTGTTATTTGGTTGATTGTGCATTTAGTATCATGCACCATATCTGCATAGTTGCATGCTGACGAATATCGGCATCCATATGGTTAAGTCGTCATCAGTCATTTAGTTGCTCTGCCCACTCAACCACTCATCATGGTAGTTGCTAGAGTGCGAGCAACTGTTTGTTATGCCACACTCAACCACTCATAGCTAGTGGATGTTGGAGTTGTAGGCAAACAGTTGACACCCATATCGTTATTTTTTAGGGATACCAGAGCTGTTGGTGACTCCCCTTTTTTCCTAGGATTTTTGGAGTATTTGGCTCTCAAGTATCTTGTCCACTCAACCACATATACTAGTGGTATTCGTTGGAGTGCGTCACAGATGTGATGTGATGGTTGCTTGACTGACGTTAGGGGTGACACATGTCATTGCATCATATGCATTTATTGCATTTTATATTTTCATGTGTTTGCTACATTTATATGAGCTATAAGTGCTATATTTGGTTGGAATGCATGTGTGTTTTGATATTCTACTATTATTCTGTTTCATACATACCTAGTTATCATTCTATTTCTTAGAGACTATATATTGTTGATTCTTTCTGCTTGTTATACTTTTTATTATGTCATCCATTTATCTGCTCTTATACCCGCAGAGTCTGCTCGGACTCACCACCCCCACCATCTACTTTTGTGCAGAAAATCAAAATTTTCAAGGGCCTTTTTGAAAATTTACGGACCTAGTTGGAATTTATCGAAATTTGAGGGCTTATTTGCAAAATTCCAAAAACCTTAAAAGACCCTAAAATTTCTCTCAAAAACATTCTTCTCCCCTGTACGCCCCTTCCTCTCCTCGACGCAGCACCGCAATGGTTCCTCGCGCATCGACGACGCCAGCGATCAAGGAGAAGCCGATCGCACCACCTCTCTTCCTTTTCATCTCCCTCTTCTACTTCTTCTCCTTCATTCTCCTCTTCGGGGTTGGTTCACTCGTCGCCGGTTCCCTTGCGCCGATCACCCCTAAGGTAAAAGGAACTTTAATTAGGGTTTGTTTGGGAGATGTTTGTGTTAAGTTTTGGTTTGAGGTTGGTGATTGGAATGAAAATCGTAGAAGTATGAATGTTGTGATTCGATCTTTTTGCATGCTTCAACTGATCATGGCCGTGAGTTGGAACTTTGAGAAGATGCTTGTTCTAAGTTGGTTGATGTTTCTTTATGTTAAAAAAATCCTTGCTGTGGAAAATGCTAGTAATTTGGAATGGTTCAGTTGGTTAGAGCGTGTGGCCTTCCAGGTAAGGTCTGCAGTTCAAGGCATCAAGCCCCCTTAGCGCATAAATGTTTTTAGCAGTTTACTGTAGTTATGAGATTTTAATTATTGTACTTAATGTAAAGTTTAGATACTTTATGGTTGTATAAATAGCTAAACTCAGTTTTGGTACATGACTTTGATTTGAACTCGCATGGTTAATCGTGAGGAGGTTGAGTTTGATTTGTGTTATATTTAAGGCGGGTATTTCTCCTTTATACTCGTATAGTTCTTTTACCTTTAAGCATGGTTGTTTTATGTCTAAATAGTTGTTTGACCTTGTTCATTGTCGTTTGTTATTTTAACATCGCCGTTGATACTTTCTTCGTTGAACAAGGCAGCCACGTTTGGGAAACACGAGATTGTTCCGGCGAAAGGAAGACGCAGCCGAGAGGGAAAGGAAAGATCGGCAAGGTTCCGCTCCAGCGAGGTCAGGGAAGGAGTAGAGATCATTGCACCGTGATCGCGATCGCACACCGTAGGGCTCCGCGAAGAACAGAAGCCGGAGGAAGAAGAAGAAGGAGAAGCGGAATCGGAGCTCGCGATCTGCCATCGGGAGAAAGAAAAGGGGACTTAAGGGATTTGGTCATTTTACAGTTAGGCCCCTCTTCTTCTAAAATTTCAATCTGAGCCCTTCTCTATAGAAATTCTACACTTAACCCCTTCCAAATTAGGGATTTTACACTGTCGCGAACTCATCTCCGACCCCAGCTTAGCGTCGCCCCTCGTTTGCGTGCGTGCAGCCGGAAGGAGTGGCTTATAATGGAACTTGGCTGCGATCTAGGGCTCACAAAGAAGGCAGGCGGAAGAGGGGATCAGGTTGGTGTTGGGTTGCGGGACACGGACGACGGAGGGGAGGATCGTCAGCGTTCGCCTGCAGCCTAGGGCACGAGGAGGAAGGATCAGGTTTGATCTTGGCTGCGGGCGCAGGGAAAAGCAGGAGAAGAAAGGATTATATGCGGTGATCTTTTTGCTTAAAAGTCCTCTATTTTCCTAAAGTTCAGGCTCTACTCTTAGGGTAAGAATTTATCAGTTTAACCCTCTAAATCTGTGTAATCCCCTTAAATTTTGCTCAGGGGTCCAGAAAACCTAATTCTTTTCCGAAAAACAAATTTTCCGGTTCGAGTCAAAATATCAGATTTAACAATATCACATATCCATGACTAGTGAGCTCAAGTCATTAATTGACTTATATGCTAGTCTTCATGCATTAATATTATCCCTGAATATTAATGCTTAATTAGGAATAGTTTAGTGTAGTGTTCTTTACATCATCTCACTATCAATTCAACCAATCGATATGATGTAGATAAGAACCTACTATCCAAGGACATTATTATATTTAGTTATTTAGCATAAATATAAAGTATGTATAATAACCAAACTTACCTTTATTCATAATAGAATATGATACAAAAGTCCCTAGTCAATCATCACATAATTAGTTCTAGGGCTCCTACTAACAAAATCTACTAAGAAAAATTTGATATTACTTGTGATAGCCTTATTCATATTTATTTATTTTTGTGTAACATGTTATTCTTTATTTTTTGTTAGCACCAAATAGTCAATTTACTCTTCAAAGTGACTAATCTTGAGGATAATTAACTTAGTCTCATGGAAGTTTTTCATCGACCATCAGAATAAATCATAAAGCGCTTATAGAGGTCTATCCAGATAATCAACATTCTCAAACCCTTTTTAATCCTTATCACATTGAACATTATTCATCTATGATTCACCATTTTACCTGTAATTAGAACAACTATTCATTGTTGTAAACCTATAATTAGAGCCACTATTATTCATTGTTGGATCAATATAGTGTATAACTGAACTATTTATTGGAGAGGTGAATTGACGAATACTTAAATATAAAAATATCTCTTGCAAAGCATAACAATTCAAACTTGCTATCAGTGTAGTTAGTAGTGTAGACTGTTAATTTATGGATCGGGTGATTATATCATGATTGATTCATTGTATATATGGTGAAAATAAATAAAGTAAAGAAATACAATGTTTGACTCTGCTCCTATCTCATGATCTATAAATTCGTCAAGCCAATCAATCCACTATTAACCACTCCTCTATATATACAAGCTAGATCCAAATACGATGTGAATCCTAAAACATTGAACTTCCGAAACTATGGTGTAGCGGAAGGGCGACTAGTTACTATCTTAGACATTCGCGATTTCATCCCCAGCTATGGCGCATTTTACAATAATTTTTTCTCCAAATGGGACGTGAATCCTAGGACATTGGGCTTCCAGACCACCCAACGTGAGCACTTTCCGATTTATCCTGGTGGCTAATAAGAAACTTCTGTAAAATCGAACCGATCATTCAAATTTAATTTATCTACCAACTGATTCATTTTTTTTAATCATTCACGCTACGTTAAGAATAAATGAATCATTGTTTTTTTTTTGCCACCTAGATCCAAATCATTCAAAATCCTAAAAGCTCCGCATGATTACAAGTATCTCAGACCGATACGAAATAAATATGAAATCTTGTGAAAAGGATAATGCCAATTATTTGTGGAAGAAAATCTTGATTCGTTTCTAAAGGTGTTTTAGACGAAGAGGACAAGCCATGCGAAGGAATGTTGTTGTAAGATGAAATTATTGCGGAGGGCTTCTTTACCTAGGCATTATTTCAGATTTTAAGGTTTTTCTGGTAAAATCAATTATTTTGATCGTGTCAATTGACAAGAAAATAATATTCAATTCATGATATATTAATTTATTTTATAATATTTTATAAAAAGACGTATGTAATTTTTCAAATTGATAAAAAAAATATATCATACTTTGATCTTTACTAAAAAAAAATATATCTTTTTTAGTATTCTTTCTATTTTATCTTTCTGATAAATTTAATTTTTATACATGCATGCAAGCTCTCTTTCTTTTCCTCTCTCATATGCATGTAATATCTCTTCTCTTTCCTCTTCTCTCTTCTCATTCTTCTCTCTTATTCATGCCTTTTTCCTTTACATGTATAATTTCAGGCTCTACGTTAGGCTTGAAATAAAAAATTTCAGATCCAACGCAGACCTGAAATTTGACCTAGAGAGATCAGATTGTAAAAATTTCAGTTCTCATGGATTTCTAATATTACAAGGAGTTCAAATATGCTATCCATTATTTATTTGGACTTCTCTGAGATGTTAAAATGTAATAACGAAGAATCGAGAAAAAAAATATAATATTGAGCCCAACGACCTCAATATGTGATTTTTTCTCGATTCTCCGTTATTACATTTTAACGTCTCGGAGAGGTCAAAATAAATAATAAATAACATATTTGAACTCCTTGTAACCTTAGAAATCCACGGAAAATGAAAATTTTCCAATATGAGCTCTCTAAGTCAAATTTCAGGCCTAACATGGGCCTGAAATCAAAATTTTCAAGCCCACGTTGGCCTAGAGAGCTCCAATTTGGCCGGCTAGAGGGGGGAGGTGGTAAATAATCTATAATTTAAAATTAGATAATTCTACAGACAAACACAATTAATTGATCAAATAAAATAACAAAATAAAAGAAATAAAGTAAGAGACATAGTAAATTTACTTGGTTTGTAACAGGGGAAGTTGCTAATCCAAGACGATTGAAGCTCAACTAGAAAGATCTCCTTCGTTAAAAGCAAAGCAGTCTCTTACAGACTTTGGAAGCTTAAACTGGAGTATGGAAATGAAATACCAGTTCTTGTTCTAAACTTCTAACTCTAGGAGGCTATTTATAACCCGTTAGTTAAACTAATTGTTTGCTGACGTGGTACTCAAGATGTCTCAGTTGAGACTTAGGGCGCCTCAGTTGGATAAAATCCACACAACAACATCTCTTCGATGTCATTTACGACCCAGGGGCCTTTGCAGAGGCGTCCATTGTTAATTGAGGTGCCTCGGTTCATTTTTACGACAGAAATTACTCTAGATAACCGAAGCGCCCTTAGTCATAACTAAGGCATCTCGGATCTTCAAGGTCAGCTTTGGAGTTGGTCTTCTTCGGATTCAACTGGCTTGGGTGATGTTCTGGTCGTCCAGAGTTGAGTTCACCCAAACCCAACCTCGACCTTCTCCTCAAGTTGGCTTTCTCCCCAGCTCCGTGTCCCTCGAATATCGCGCGCATCCTTCTTACTCCACCGATATACTCTTCTGCAAATCCTCATCTCTCAAATGCACCGAATTCGTCCACTCAATTCGCGTGCTATCTTTCTCGCTCGCTGCATCTTCCAATCGAGTTTTTATGTTCCTATGTTCTTGCACACTTAGACATAATACATCAATAATAATGCAGGAGCTAATTTGATTCAGTTGATTATATCAAAATTAATCCGAGATACTTATAAGAGGGATCGTGTCAAGTGGTAACCGAGTTGGTATTGACACATATAATCAGATGGATGTCGAAGGTAGGATGTTGCCAAAGTGTGGAATGTCTTCCACCTATGACCTTGTTATTGTGGGTAAATGCTAACGTAATTGGGAAGACTTATATCAACTATCCCGAACTATTAAAAAGAAAGTAAGTGAATCCCTCGAAAGTTAGGGACAAAAATATAAAGTAATATTCCTTGCAAAGTAGCAGAAGCAAATAAGTTTACAGCCTTATGGCCTTACAACATACTCCAACAACAACAGAGCGCTGAATAAGTCTATAGCCTTATGACCTTACAAAATAGCCTGACAACAGCAGGACTTTTAAAGTTCTTTTGACACTTGTCTTTGGAAGATAACAGGGGAGAAAAATTATATAATAGCCATTTTCAAGGGAGAAGATAGAGTGTATTTGGTCGGTTCCTTTGGCGACATGATCCAACAAAGCAAGCCGCGACAACTGTGATAGAGGAATTGGTTCTTCTACCCTGGCTGATTCCAGCTGTGGCTCAGAAGGTAGATGCAGCGGCCACGACCCACTTAGCTCAACTGCGGAGCATGGGACTAGACCCTGTTCTAAGCTGGCTTTCTGAAGGCGTGGCATCGAGGGAGGCAGTGTCGCCTAATGCAGGAGATAAATCACCCATTGGCAGAAAAAGGGAAGTTGGAGTCTGGGGTTGCTAATGTTGGAATTTAGTAGGTGAAAGGGCATCTCTTCATCTTCATCTTTCTCATTTAATGGTGGAATGAGAAGGGATACCCATTTACCTTCTTCCAACAATGAAGGTAGAGGAAGAGACTCCCTCCTCTTATAAATAGCGTCCAAGTGCAAGATGATGAGTTCATTGCTAGCATCGCAAGCAAGGGTTCATCGTGAAAAGAGAACAGAGGAATTTGATTTGTGGATTCGTCGAGAAGCGTTCGTGCCATAGCCTTCTTGCTGACGGTAACTTCTGCAGTTTCTTCCCAGCCAATCACTGTGAGTGTTTGTGGTTGTTTTTGTATTTCATGCTCAAGATCTAACAATGGTATCAGAGCACGTTAGATTGTAAAAGCATGATTTTACCTCTCTCCATCAAACACTGCCGGAGTTTGTCTCCGCCGGGCGAAAGTTTGTCTCCGTAGTTTTCTTCTCATGTCGGGCGAGAATCCAATGCTAGTCGCCGAAAACTCGCGATTATGTGTCGTGAACCTGCGGCATCTAAGGATCAGCGTGGAGAAGCCTGTGGTGTGGAGAAGCTGCGCCTCGACTGCGTAAGGATCGAACAAAAGACCTTCATGACAGAGGCCAAGGCTTTACCACTGAGCTGTCACGATAGTCTTTTTATATTCCGATTTGGTTCAATTAATTTGAAGTAATCTGTGTAATTAGACTTGGTTATCATTAGTTGGTTTAATCAGATTAGGTAGGTCCAATCAAATCGGGTTTGGTTCAAATCACCTGTTGGTTTAACCAGATCATTTTATTCTAAACAGGTTGGGTCTGGTTTATACCATTGGTTGGTTTAATCAGACCAATTTGGTCTAAATTATAATCAGTCTAATTGGTTTGATCAATAAGTTTGACTTAAACTTAAATTGGCTTAAAATTAAACAATAACAATAAGATATCCAATTAGATCAGTTCTAATGAGGACAAAGGAATAAGCTAATTCTTGAGATCTAATTTCCAAATCGATCGGTCCAGTGTGTTAGTCAACTGGAGTTCCTCAAATAAAGAAGATTCATTTTTCTTATTTACTTATGATTCTGTGTGTTCTATGCATATATATGTAAATTGAAATTAACCAGTTTTGTTACTGGATTGCTAGTTTTGTACTGACAATAATATTTTTCAATTCCACATGCCAAGGATGATATACACGATGACCTGTCTTGATGTGTGACAGAATGAGCTGAGGGAGGCGATTGAGGAGATATAGCAAAGTCTAACATAAAATGAATTATGTTAACAACTGCACTAGTGTTTGTCCTAGTGACAATGACATTAGCTTATTTAATTTATTAAAGTTTTGTTATTGTTACTGTCGTTATGTACGAACAGTATTAGCTCATTTAGTTTATAAAAGTCATGTGGTATAGACTGTTGTTTTGTACAAATAATACTATTTTATGAAAAAAAGGTCATGTTATATGTTAACAAATCTTACAAATGATTAGTTCATTTTTACAAATGATTAGTTCATTCTTATACATGATTAGTTCATTTAATAATTAGTTTGTTCGTACAAATGATTAGTTCATTTAATGATTAGTTCATTCTTACAAATAATTAGTCCATTTAATGATTAGTTCATTCTCACAAATGATTAGTTCATTCTTACAAATGATTAGTTCATATAATGATTAGTTCATTCTTACAAATGATTAGTTCGTATAATAATTAGTTCATACTATGATTAGTTCATTAATACAAATGATTAGTTCATTTGATGGAATGTATGTAATAGAATTGATCAATATTGATTAGATTGGATTATACGAATGATGAGTGGAAACATAGTTACCACTTGATTTTGTTAACTAATTCTAATTTACAATAAGTCAATTATAAATTACATGCATATAAATTACACTGAGCCAATAAATAATGTGTTTATTTATGATAGATCATGACAACTAAGAACATCATAGCTGAACTGAATAGAGAGAAATTATATGGAGATAACTATAAAATATGACATCTCAAGATATAATATGTTTTTGAGGAACAAGAAGTTTTAGAGACTGTAAATCAGTTCATGGAAGAACCTGCTAACGGTTCAACAGCACAACATAACCTGATCTTGATGTCTATAGGGTATCGAAGAAAAAAGGACTCCACTACTAAGGGCATATTGATTAGTTCAACGGTAGACGACCTAGTATTTGAGTATGAGTCATTACCATCTGTTTATGTCATCTAGGTAGCTCTTAGAGAGAAATGTAGTGAAGTTAGCTTGAGGAAGGTTCATCAACTGACAATTAAGTTTGACAGTTGTAAAAAGCGCTCGAATGTTACCATGACCCAACATTTGAGGGTATTGGGGAATATAATTCGGGAGCTAAAGGCTGCTGGTCATGAGTTAACCGATAAACAACAGGTTCAAGTAGTTATTTATTCCCTTCCTGATTCTTGGGAAATGATGAAACAGAATCATACTCACAGTGAGAGTATCAAGACTCTCACTGATGTCTCATGCCAATTGAATTGGAGGCGGAGAAAATAGAATCCATAAGGATTTCTAAATAAGCTTGTATAGCTGAAGGTTCTGGATCCAAGAATAAGAAAAGATAGTTCGAGAAAGAAAAGGGAAAAGAAGCTACTGTTATTGCTGGGCAAAACCCAAACAAGAATAAGTTTCATAAGCAGTATGTTGCTAGTTCAGTGTCATTAGCAGATTCTTATCCTTTGTTGATTATAGATTCAGGAGCAACGAATAATGTAGCTCGTGATCGAGCTACATACGTGGAGTACCATTGGGTACCAGCTGGCAATAAGTGGATATACGTGGGAAACAATGCAAGAATTGAAGTCAAAGGAATTGACACTTGCAAACTCAACCTTCATGGTGGGCGTACCTTATTTCTGCATGATGTCCTGTATGCTTCTGAGATTCGACGGAATCTGATTTCTATTAATTGTCTTCTTGAATTGGGTTACTGTATGAACTTTTATAGTCGTTGTGTGGAACTTAAAATTAACTCTATGTTAATTGGATATGGTTATGTATCAAACGGTTTCATGGTTCTTGATGTAGAATTAGATGTTAATTGTGAAAATAATGGTTGTTTTTTAAACATTGCTCTTACTAGCGATACTGATGTTAATGATGAAGTTTGGCATGCTAGATTGGGGCATATAGGACAAGAAAGAATGAATATATTAGCAAGAGAGGGTCTGCTCAGCACTCGTGCTAAAGTTGACTTGTCTATATGTGAGCTTTGTCTTGCTGGAAAAGCAACTAGAAAACCATTTGGTAAGACTATTAGGGTTGAATCACCATTGCAATTGATTCATTCGGATATTTATGGTCCGATGAACATGAAGGCTAGACATGGAAGTTCTTATTTCATTACATTTATTGATGACTTCACGCGTTTTGGTCATGTGTATTTGATTTCTCATAAATCTGAAGCATTAGATTGCTTTAATCGTTATTTAAACGAAGTTGAGAATCAATTGGAACGTAAGGTTAAAACCTTTAGCACTGACTATGGAGGTGAATATTTGTCTGATCAGTTCAAGATAATATGTAATGAGAAAGGGATTATTAGACAGTTAACTATCCTGGGACTCTACAGCAAAATGGAGCTGCTGAAAGAAGAAATCGAACTCTTCTTGAAATGGTTAGGTCGATGATGACTCAAGCTAATTTGTCTATTTCCTATTGGGGAGATGCATTATTGGCAGCAACCTACATACTTAAGCGGGTGCCTTCTAAATCTGTTCCATCTACTCCGTATGGACTTTGGACAGGCAGAAAATCAGATTTAAGTAATCTGAGACCATGGGGGTCAGCTGCTTATATTCATGACAAGACTCACAAATATAGAAAATTAGGACCCAGGGGTAGAAAGTGTATCTTTGTAAGATATTCTGATACCTCTAAGAGTTATGTTTTTATTGGTGAGTAACAAGATGGAACCATCTCTGAAATAGAGTTAAGATATGCCACTTTTCTTAAAACTGAGTTCCCAACAAGAGGTGAAGTTGATAAATCATGTAGCGATCTCGGCCTCTCTGTTCCCCGCAGGCAACCCTCTAGGCCCGAGACCCTACGGTCTTCCCACTCCTGGCAGTGGGTTTTTGCCTTCCCCAGATTCGAACCCTTGACCTCCAGGACAAGTAAAATAGTTCCTTGAAGGCTCACTTGGTTACCAGATTCAAGGAACTATTGTACTTGTCCTGGAGGTCAAGGGTTCGAATCTGGGGAAGGCAAAAACCCACCGCCAGGAGTGGGAAGACCCGTAGGGTCTCGGGCCTAGAGGGTTGCCTGCGGGGACCAGAGAGGCCGAGATCGCTACAAATCAACTCCTCTATTTGCAATAGAGGAGGAGGATACTGTTCCTCTATCAAAGAATCAGGAATCACAGGGGATACCTGAATCTAATCAACCTAGTGCAAGTAAATGACCTATAAATGAGTTAGTTTTTCAACAGTCTAACCTGCGAAGAAGTAATCGTCAGATTATTTCTTGGAGAAGGTTTGACATTGAGAATGAGGCATTAATGATTCTCCCAGTTGATGATGAAGAACCTCGAACAGTTGAGGAAGCATTAAAATGCTCAGTTAAGGAGAAATGGAAAGTTGCAATGGATGAGGAAATGGAGTCCATGAGAAAGAATCAAGTTTGGGATTCAGTCGATTTTCCTCCGGGCCGAAGGGCTATTGGGAATAAGTGGATTCTCAAAATTAAGAGGAAAGCGGATGGGTCGATTAATAGATACAAAGCTCATTTAGTTGCAAAAGAATATACCCAAATGGAGGGTATTGATTTTGAAGAGACATTCTCCCTAGTTGTGAAGTTTGTGTCAACACGAGTCATCCTAGCTATAGTAGCACATTTGGATTTAGAATTCCATCAAATGGATGTAAAGATGACTTTCCTTAATGATAATCTTGACAAGGAAATCTATATGACACAACCAGAATGTTATATAGCTGACGACCAAGAGAATAAAGTATATAGACTTGAGAAGTCTATGTATGGGCTAAAGCAGACGTCATGATAATGGAACATAAGATTCAATGATGTCATTTTGTCTTATGGTTTCGAAATGATCAATGAGGATCATTGTGTTTACCTAAGGAAGGATAAAGGAATGTTTGTCAATTTATCATTATTTGTTGATGATATGCTAATAGCTGAAAGTGACCTAAAGATTATGATTGAAGTCAAGTCTTGGCTTTCATCATAATTTGACATAATAGATATGGAAGAAGTTAAGTATATCTTAGGAGTACAGATAATTCGTGATCGATCAAAAAGGTTTTTGGGTTTGTCCCAAGAAGCGTATATCACTAAGATGCTACAACACTTCAATATGTTAGATTGCAACATTAAACAAATGCCTATAGCGAAAGGTGTTATTCTGAGCTAAAGTATGTCTCCCAAGACTCCTAAAGAGATAGCCAATATGAAGGGAAAAAAATCATATGCTAGTGTCATTGGTAGTTTGATGTACACTATGTTGTGTACTCGTCTTGATATAAGCTATGTTGTCGACTTAGTTACTCGTTTCTAGTTAAACCCATGATCGAGACACTGGAAAGCAGTGAAAAGGATCAAAGCTGAGCCATAAGGGCTCTACAGATGCATATTGGGCAAGGGACCTTGATAACAAAAAAAATCTACATCTAGCTATACCTTTTTGCTGAATGGTGGCGCCATCTCATGGAACAGCAAGAAACAGATTTGTGTAGCATTGTTAAAATAGGCTTATGTAGCCCTGTCAAAACAGGCTTATGTAGTGTTGTCGACAATGAAAGCTGAGTATGTGGTTCGTGTAGTTGTTGCACAAGAAGTTATCTGGTTAAGAAGGTTCTTGATGCATTTGAGGATTGCTGACGACAGTGGGTCCTGTTACAGTGTACTGTGGTAATCAAAGCTACTATAGTTTTTTCTTAGAATCTCAAATATCACAGTAAAGGCAAACATTAGGGATATTGTTGACAAGAAAAAGATAATTCTTGAGTATATCCCTATATATGTTATATTTGCAGATCCTTTTACTAAGTCATTGACTAAAGAGTTATTTCAAGGACATGTGAAGTCTTTGGGACTTCGAAAAATATAACATAATTAGTTATATATGAAATGTCAAATCTATTCAGTGTAAAAATCTATTCAGTGTAAATGTATTTGTTACATTTGGATAAAAGTCTCGATGAGCATGTTGGCAGGTTAAGATTGGTTCACTCACATGAACAATCATCTCTATTTGTTGAGTATAAATAGAGGTAAGACCATTACTTATGAGATAACTTGTGTAGTTGTGAATAGAAACATACTCATAAGTTGAGGTCGCCTTGATAATTGTGTTAAGATGAGATCATTTATATAATGATCGGAGTAAATGAACCCACCATTTACTAAACCTGTTAAAGGCCAGATTAAAATTTATAAGTTGAATTCGGATTAGACATTAGGTATGCCTAGATCGAAATCTGTACAATGTTAAATATTTGAGAAAAATATGCACTCTTTTGGGTAAAGAGAATAACATTGTAGCATGTGATTCATACCACATGTGCTATAGCGACAATAAGGGTAGTAGGAGAATGGATCTCTGCTTCTCTACTATGTGAGACCCTTGAGATTATAAGTTAATCTCAATCTTACTCTAAGTGACTATTTAGCTGTTTACTTGAAGTTCTAATCAATGTCTGCTACTTTAGTGTGTATCCTATTGGCTATGGATGATTCAGTCTATGAAGCATAACTAGGAAAGCGATTGATTAGAATGAATAGATTCTAGCTAAAAAGGAAGATTAAAATTGATTTACATCTATGATATTTATTCACTGGTCGAGCAGTTACATTTTTCGTTGAGTACTTAAAATGTGATTGTGAATAAATGTATTGAATGGAGATGTTGAACATGCTCTTGACATAATAGTCAAATGAGGGATTAGAGATGTTCATATTGATGTAAATATTTAATCTGGGGTAAAGGCAAGTTATTGATGTCTCAGATTCGTTCTCTAGAGCAGCTAAGTTAAGTATAACAACTTTCTTAACAGTAATTGCTCAGTGTGCTTGCTGTCGCACGAACTATTTTTCCTTAAGTGTGAATTGAATGTTCTTACATGGTCTTTATGACTAGATGACCTTTATGGATTAACTTGGACAAGTAGGAGATGTTAAAATTTAGTAGGTGAAGTAGGTGAAAGGGTATCCCTTCACCTTCATCTTTCTCATTTAATGGTGGAATGGGAAGGGATACTCATTCACCTTCCTCCATCAATGGAGATAGAGGAAGGGACTCCCTCCTTTTATAAATAGCGTCCAAGTGCAAGATGATGAGTTCATCGCTAGCATCGCAAGCAAGGGTCCATCGCGAGAAGAGAACAGAGGAATTTGATTTGTGGATTCGTCGAGAAGCGTTCGTGTCGTAACCTTCTTACTGATGACAACTTCTGCAATTTCTTCTCAGCCAGTCACTATGATTGTTTATGATTTATTTTTGTATTTCATCCTCAAGATCTAACAGCCAAGCCCACTAAGCCCACTGCATGCGACTTAGGAGAGTGTGGCTTGGAGGAACCAGAAGACTTTTTTCGTGATGATTTGGAGGCCACTCGCTTGTAGCACTTTGGGCGTGAAATCTTGGTGGCTCTCGAACTCGATGTCGAATCTTCGGACATAGCAACTACGAACAAAGATATTGCCAGGGAAGGGGTTGTGCTGTCAACGGCGAGAACCGATTTCCCTTGCCTAGTACTGGAACCCACATCATCAAAGAGGAGTCGGTGGGAAATTCTTTTTCAATTTGGGGACCAGCGACAGTAGAGCTTCGTTTCTCCTTTTATTATTAGATAGTCACTGGCAGAAGAAGGCAGAAGCCCTGCCTAAGGTGGTGCTTGGACTCAGCGGGGTCGTACTTGTTCCCACCAAAGAAAGTGTCTCTTCTTCGACAAAATGAGAGAAGTCAAACATCCGACCTCTTATTTCATGGATAGCATTCGTAAAGTCTTCCCTCTCTCTATATCGGCTTACGATCGGGCTGAGGGGCAAACTAGTGATCCATTGTCTAGAGAAAGAAGAGCTAGGGAGGCTTATAAAGAGAAAGAACTCCTTCCAATTCTTAATGGTTCTCTCCCACTGGCTCAATAATTGGGTCCCTAGTCTTAAGACAAAGTAAAACACTCTTGGCTCTGACATTTTTAAATGGAAGAAGTATTGGGAGAGGGTGATAGGCTCGATCCAAGACTATAAAAAAAAAAAAAAAAACCCGCCGTCAACTTCCAACATTTTGGAGTGACTTGGTTGAGGGGCAAAGACATGTGACAAGAGATTCAAAAGGCGAAACGTTCATCTCCAGCGTCCCCGTCAGTCTGCCCCTAGATCAATATGGAGGAGGTAAATCACGGTTATCACTGGTGTGATGAGGCACCTGGGGTCGAGGGAATTAATGCCAACAGACTAGGGTTTTATCCCCGTGCACAATTGACGACCCTCGACCTTGAGACCTCCGATTCAAACAGCAGGCGTCTTACGATCCGATCTAGCCCGTGGGGGCGACATGTGACAAGAGAGGGACATGAGAAGGGGGTGTAGTGGGGGAAGTATTTTTTATTTATTCTATAGGCGTATTAGAGGGAAGATCATCTATCTCCAAAATTCATAAGCAAAGTTCGGATGTTTAAATTATCACAAATGAAAAAAATCTCCACCTTTAAAGAACTTTCACGTTGGGACTTGTTTTTCAAATGTGTATTCAGCAGTAGCATCAATACAAAGAAAATAACAAGTTTCCCCTACAAAAAAAATCTCTTCATCAATTAAACAAAGAAATAAAGATGTTGGTTAAATGGGTCATAAATTATGTGAAGAGTAACGATACGAAGAATGAATTTAGAAGAGTGAAAATTATAATGAATGACGTGCACTTATTGTATATATGTTCGATCGTCGATCGGACACCACTGATGGCCTCTGATTATCGTCCCGAATCAAACTATATTCTAAGAAGATCGGGAACTCATCGGGAATCGCCGCAATAGTGAATGACGTCGCATTCATCGTCAATCCGGCGAGATCTCAATTACCAGCGATCCTGACGGATTCATCTTCCCCCAAGACATAGTTTGATTCGGGACGGCAATCAGAGACCATCGATAGTGTCCGATCGATGATCGAACGTGTATACAATAACTGTCACGTCATTAATTATGATTTTCACTCTCCTAAATTTACTCTTCTTATTATTACTCTAATGTGAAATGAAATGATTTAAGTTAAAAAAAAATATTGACGTGTATATAATTAAACACGATATTGATATTAAAATCTAATCTATCTAAAGTTTATTAACGTTAACAATTAGGTTTAATTCAGCAAAATTATATTTTTAAAATATTCTAGTTTATTTTTATGTCTACTACATTTTTTGCTGTACGTTAGAACAAACTGTCCGTACACTATTCATATTGCATTATTCGCCGATATTAATACTGATTATTAATATTTTTTTAAAAGAAATTTAAAGTAGATAACTATTTTATCCTATTAATGATTTATTCACCAATATAATTCATCCGGACTATAATTAATGGATATTGTTAAATAACGAATCTGATTGATGAATTTGACTGATTGATGAACAGACAAATAAAAATAGTTTAAAAAGTTTTTTTAATATATTTGTTTAATTTTATCTTTTCTTATTTAATTTTTTAATTAAATTATATTTTTTCTATTTATTTTCATATTAAACTATATCTTTTATTATTTATTTTTTTATTAAATTAATTTTTTAACTTATAAAAAAATATATATCTATTATAAAATTTTTTTTATAATTTTTAATATCATTATTAAAAATATTTAAGTTCAAATATATATATTTTTATTTATTTTCCACTAAATTATTTATTTTATATTTATCTTTATATTAAATTATTTTTATTTATTTATAAAAATTTATTCTGATTGACCATTAAATTTATCGATAATTAATTATCACTTCATTCTTTTTTTAAAAAAAAATTGTAAAGGATATTTAGGCTTGTACCCCACAACCTGACGATTTCACCAATGATAATATCAGTATCCGGTGATCCGACTATGTAACAGTCTATGATAATTTTTTCCGTCAACATACTGAGCGCTCTGTCAGAGAAGAATTGAACTTGAAAAGTAAGAGATCATCCAAATGAATTATTACTAACGGACGGTACTCGTGGGGACTATCACTTCATTCTCGGTGGTAAAAGGCGAATCGCTCGCCCCCAGTGCCCCCGCCAATCCGTCCCATGGTCAACACGGAGAAGGTAAAACACGAGGACTACTAGCCCGGATGCTGTGGTTAGTGCGTGAGAAGAATGAATATGTTGACTTTGTCAGTATTTTATCACTTCATTCTCGGGGTTCATATAAAGATTGCGAATCATCTGAGGCCATCAATGTCACATCTCTTGCCCGAAATTTTTCTAACTAAGAACAAAAATATAACTCATTAGGAAAAGGTCAATCCTCTATCCGCCGGAAAATTCCCAATCTGCCGTTGCCCCAAAGTGGAAAAGACCGATTCATTCGCTTATCTCAAACCCTTCCTGAAAGGTCTCCGTTTCGTATTTTTATAAACCTTCTGCTTCCCTTCCGCAAGAAGGAGATCGTGAGCAGTAGTCCACCATGAATCCCGACAAGTTCACGCACGAGACCAACGAGGCGCGCCTCTCAGACCGCGAACTCACACTCGGCTCCAGCCATCTGCTTCTCCTCTCCTCAGTCGTCTCCGCTGATCACCAGCGCCTCCTCCGCCAGGCCCTCGACAACTCCTCTGAAGGCGCCGGGGATTTTGAGCACGTTGACGACATCCCCGTCTCTACATCCCTCGTCAACGTCATTCGCCGGGCGCAGTCTTTACAGAAGTCTCGCGGAGACTCCCACCTCACGGTAGACCAGCTCTTCCTCGGCCTCCTGGAGGATTTTCAGATCAAGAATCTCCTCAAGGATGCCGGCATCAGCGACGCCCGTGTCCGCGCCGAGGTCGAGAAGCTCCACGGGAAGGAGGGGAGGCAGGGGGGGATCGTATCCCAGGATGGGGATATCAACTTTCAGGCCCTCAAGACCTACGGCCGTGATCTTGTCGAGATCGCAAGGGAGCTCAAATCGACCATTAATATTGAATTTGATGATGAGGTCGACTTCGTCATCAGGATTCTCTCCCGGCCGTTCAAAAACAATCCTGTTCTGGTCGGCGATTTCAAAAACATAAAGGTTGTCGGGGGTCTTGCTCAGCGCATCGCGCGTGGGTGTGTCTCGTGTAATCTGCTCGGCGTTCACCTTGTGGCGCTCAACATGAGCTCCCTGCTTGCGGGGGTCAACTACCACAGTGAATTTGAGGACCGCGTCGAGGCGGTACTTAAGGAAGTTGAGGAGGCCAAAGGTAAAGCCATTCTATTTGTTGACCAAATCCACTTGGTTCTCGGCGCAGGCGCCATGAACGCCGAAAAACTCTTCAAGTCAACGCTTGCAAGAGGTCAGCTGCGATGCATTGGGACGACTACATTTGAGGACTACCGAAAGTATATTGAAAAAGATGCCGCCCTCAATCATCAATTTCAACCGGTATACGTTATGGAGCGCCCCTTAGACGCCATGGCCAACATTCAAGGACTCAAGGAGCAGTTGCAAACACGCCATGATGCTGGAGTCATGAGTCAGGCTCACATGGCCACTCTCCTCTTATTCGAGGATCCTGCTGCTGCCCGGCTCTCACATTGCTATATCAGTGGTAAGTTTGAATCTTTGTTTAGCAATTAATTCAATTTTGTTGTTTTAAGTGCCAAAGCAAAGTCAACTTGTCTTATTAACAGTGTATGTATGTCAGCGCGGCACCTTCCTGATAAGACAAATGACTTGGACGACCGGACTGATACCAAAATAAGGATTCAATTTGATAGTCGGTCAGAAGAGATTGAGAACCTGGAGAAGAGAAGGATTCAATTGGAAGTTGAATTGCATGTGCGCAAGAGGGGGAATGACGAGCCTAGTAAAGCAAGGCTAGTTGAGGTGGGTATTGTTAATTCGAGTTTTTCTTATAAATCTCTAATTTCATTGCCATGTGTTTAAAACAATGAATGTGAATGTGCTCCTCGGTAGGTTAATAAGGAATTATATGACTTAACCGAGAAGCTGCAACCATTAATGATGAAATACAGGAGGAAAGGGGTAGTAGGGAATGATGCAATTCAAAAGTTGAAACGACTTCGAAAAAAGCTATTACTCTTTGCTGTGAGAGAGTGTGCGCCACGGGGAGGATTGCTTTTTGTTGCAGACGTCAAGTTTAGATCATTGCTAGAGATAGATGGAGTCATTGCCAAGCTTGAGGGCGAAGAGAATGAAAATCTTGAGCGTATCACAAAGGTGGCGAGCCGTTGGAATGAGAAGGAAAGATTGATCGGCCTCGCGGGGAGGTTGCGTGAGAGGGTGGTCGGGCAGAATCAGGCTGTTGAGGCTGTAGCCGAAGCAGTTCTTCGTTCGAGTGCTGGTCTTAGCCGGCCACAGAAACCAATTGGTTCATTTCTTTTCTTAGGCCCTACCGGCGTCGGTAAAACAGAACTTGCAAAGGCTCTTGCAGAGCAATTGTTTCAGGATGAGAATCTTCTCATCCGCATCGACATGTCAGAGTACAACGGACAACACTCGATGGCACGCCTAATCGGTGGACAACCAGGGTGAGCAAAACTGCAAGCTTCTCTTAGTATGCCTTCGAATGTGGTTGATTGATTGATTTCTTGTACTCTTCATTTTCATGGCGCAGCCCGTCGTATAGGGTGGGTCATGAGGAAGGTGGACAGTTGACGGCGGCTGTGAGGCGCAAGCCGTACAGCGTCGTTCTCTTGGACCAAGTAGAGAAAGCTGATGCGGTTGTGTTAAACACTCTTCTCAGTGCTATTGAAGTTGGAAGTTTGACGGACGGCCAAAAGAAGACTGTGGACTTCACTAACACAGTTATTATCATGACCTCTGATCTCGGTGCTGAAGTCCTCGACGTTGGAATGCCGGAAAGACATAAAATTATTATGCAGATCGAGGAGCATTTTAGCCCTGACGACCTTACTCGATTCGATGAGATAGTAATATTTGAACCGCTATCTCATGATCGACTTAGAAAGTTAGCTAGGCTTCAATTGTTGGATATTGCTCTTCTTCTCGCCAAGAGAGCTATTGCATTGGGTATAACAGATGCTGCATGGGACGTAGTTCTATCTGAATCCTACCATCTGGTAAACTGAAGCTTCCATCCTTGTCTAGTTTGATCGTTTTGATAAAACTCTTCGAAGATTGACCGATGGATATCTATTTGTGTGTTCAAGCTCTACGGGGCAAGTCCCATGAATCCGATCAAGAGAAATCTAACTTGGAAAGTTGTGACTCAGGTGGTCAAGATGCTGATACAGGGTAAGATTGATGAGAACTCGACTGTCTAGGTTGATGCGGTTCCAGGGAAGAAAGAGTTGTCTTACGAGGTGAAGGAGAAGAATGGAGGTCTTGTGGATGCCGAGAAGAAGTCAGACATTCTTATGGAGATATCAGCGAACGAGATACCAGCGATACGGGCATTGAATAATCCTTGGCTCTCTTAATCTATTTCTTCAAAGATAATTACCCTTTTATTAAATAACTTCTGAAAAGGTTTTTTTTAATAAAAAAAGGTTGATTATAGTTTAGACGGAATAATGTCATAGTGGATTAGTTTTTTAGTTTAAGTCTTGAATAATTGTAAACATCTATCAATAATTTATTTATTTTTTTATTAATCAAATATTACAACAACAACAATCAAATCTTATCTCGCTAGATGGGGATCGGCTTCATGGATTTTTCTACGTCATTGGGCTTTGTCCCCTATTAATCATCATCTATATTTAAATAAAATTAATCTTATTTTATTGTTGTCAACCAAAGTCTTTTTTGGTCTTCCTCTCCCTCGATTAATCAACGTATGTATCATAATTTCACATCGTCTAACAGGGACAATTAGTAGTCGTCTAAGTACATATTCGTACCATCTTAAACGTGTCTCTCGAAGTTTTTCCTCAATAGATGAAACTCTGACTCTCTCTCTAATACTCCTATTTCTTATTCTGTCCATCCTCGTATTTCCATACATCCACCTTAACATCCTCATCTCTGCAATTTTCATCTTTTGCTTATGTGCCCGAGTCATAGCCCAACATTCAGCACCATATAACATAACTGGTCTAACTGTCGTTTTGTAGAATTTCCATTTAAGTTTTAAAAATACTTTACGACCACGTAAAACACCAGATGTTAATCTCCATTTCAACCATCCTACTTGTATTCTATATAAGACATCTCTCTCAATCCCTCCATCACTTTGCAAAAATAATCCTAAATACTTAAAGCTCTCAGTTTTAGACAACTCGTTATCTCCTACCTTAACAATTATCTCATTACGTCTAATATTGCTAAACTTAAATTTCATATATTCTGTCTTTACTCTACTAAGCCTAAAACCTTTCACTTCTAGTGTTTCCTATCAAGATTCTAGTTTAGCATTTACTCCTTCACATGTTTCGTCTATCAAAACAATATCATCTGTAAACAACATGCACCATGGTACAATATCTTGAATGTGTCTAGTGAGTTCGTCCATGATTAATGTAAAAAGATAGGGACTTAGAGCTGATCTTTGATATAACTCTATCCTTATTGGAAATGCTTCAGTTAATCTGCCTGAAGTCTTCACTCTGGTCGTTACATCTTCATACATATCCTTAATTAGTTCAATATATATTACGTTAACATCTTTCTTTTCTAGAGTTCTCCATATAATTTCTCTTGGGACCCTATCATAAGTTTTTTCTAAACCAATAAAAATCATATATAGATCTTCTTTGTTCCCGATACTTTTTAATTAATTGTCTAAGAAGATGTATATCTTCTATTGTCGTCCTTTCAAGCATGAACCCAAATTAATTTTCGGTCACCGTGGTTTTCTTTCTTAATCTTTTTTCTATTACTCTTTCCTAAAATTTTATGGTATGACTCATTAGTTTAATACTTTTATAGTTTGAACAATTTTATACGTCTTCTTTGTTCTAATATAAAGGAACTAGAGTATTTACCCTCCATTGATTAGACATTTTTTTCAATATCATATTAAATAATTTTGTAAGTCATTCAATACCTTATCTCCCTAAGCACTTCCATACCTCTATTGGGATATCATCTAGTCCCACGATTTTTTCATTTTGCATCCCTTTTAAAGCTTGTTCTACTTCTGAAGTTTGAATTCTACGATGAAAATTAAAATTTTTATATTCATTTGAACTACTTAAATTGTCTAAGTTAAGTTGGTCACCTAAACCTTTATTAAAAAGTTGATGAAAGTAAATCCTCCACCGCTCTTTTATTTCACTATCATTTACTAGTACTCTATTGCATTCATCTTTAATACATCTTATTTGGCTAAGGTCTCTTGTTTTCTTGTAACGACCCAACCCCTCAGCCCCTTGGGCGGCCCAACTGGCGGCCCACTTGGCGGCCTCGGTCCCTTGGGCGGCCAAATCCCATTTGGCGGCCCCTTTTGGTGACCTCTTCGGCGGTCGTTACTCACAAGTACTTCCCACCCCTGGCCAATGGATTTTTGCCTTTCCCGGGATTCGAACTCTAGACCTCCAGGCTAAGTACTAAAGTTTATGAATCCTGGTACCAATTGAGCTATAACTCAATTGGTACCAAGATTCATAAACTTTAGTACTTAGCCTGGAGGTCTAGAGTTCGAATCCTGGGGAAGGCAAAAATCCACTGGCCAGGGGTGGGAAGTACTTGTGAGTAACGATCGCCGAAGAGGTCACCAAAAGGGGCCGCCAAATGGGATTTGGCCGCCCAAGGGACTGAGGCCGCCAAGTGGGCCGCTAGTTGGGCCGCCCAAGGGGCTGAGGGGTTGGGTCGTTACAATAAAAAGGCGCCTTTTATTGTAACGACCCGGCCCCTTGGCCCCTTGGGCGGCCCACTTGGCGACCCTCGGCCCCTTGGGCGGTCAAATCTCATTTGGCGGCCCCTTGGCGACCTCTTGGGCGGTCGTTACTCACAAGTACTTCCCACCCCTGGCCAGTGGATTTTTTGCCTTCCTCAGGATTCGAACTCTAGACCTCCAGGCTAAGTACTAAAGTTTATGAATCCTGATACCAATTGAGCTATCTTTTTATGTAGCGATCTCGGCCTCTCTGGTCCCCGCAGGCAACCCTCTAGGCCCGAGACCCTACGGGTCTTCCCACTCCTGGCGGTGGGTTTTTGCCTTCCCCAGATTCGAACCCTTGACCTCCAGGACAAGTACAATAGTTCCTTGAATCTGGTAACCAAGTGAGCCGAGTTACCAGATTCAAGGAACTATTGTACTTGTCCTGGAGGTCAAGGGTTCGAATCTGGGGAAGGCAAAAACCCACCGCCAGGAGTGGGAAGACCCGTAGGGTCTCGGACCTAGAGGGTTGCCTGCGGGGACCAGAGAGGCCGAGATCGCTACATTTCCTCTCTCTCGCTTTAGCTATTTTATAAATATCTCTTTCCCCTTCTTTTGTATTCAAGTTTTGATACAATCGTTCAATTTTTTTTTTGCTTCATTTACTGCTTTCTTAGCCTCTTTCTTAGCTATTGTATATTTTTTTTAAGTTTTCTCGTTCTTATAAATATATAATTATTTATAGGTTATTCATTTTCCCTTCACTTTTTCTTGTACTTTCTCATTCCACCACCAAGATTCCTTACTTGGTAGTGCATGCCCTTTGACTCACCAAGCACACCCTTAGCTATTATTTTTAACTTTGATACCATCTTATACTATGTTGTATTAGAGTAATTGTATATTTCATCTAATGTTTGTATTCCTACATTCTCCTTCAATATGTTTTGCTTTCCTTCCTTTAACTTCCACCACTTAATATTAGGAGTCGTGTATATTTTTCCTCTATTGATATTATGATTAAAGCGTATATCTAACACTACTAATCTATGTTGAGTAGTTAAGATTTCTCAAGCGATGATCTTATAATCTTTACAAATCTTTCTATCTCTCCTCCTAATCATAAAAAAGTCAATTTACAATTTATTATTCCCACTTTCGAATGTGACCAAGTGTTCTTCTTTTTTCTTAAAAAATGTATTAACTAGTATAAAGTCATATGCTATTGCAAAATCCAATATAGTATTTCCTTATTCATTCTTATTCAAAACTCATAACCCCGATGTACCCTCTCATATTCGTTATTTTTCACTCCGACATGTCCATTTAGATCACCTCTTATTAAAATCATTTTATTTGATGGAATGTTTTATAATACCTCATCTAAATCGCGCCAAAATCTTGATTTAGTTTCTTCATCTAATCTTATTTGAGGTGCATATATGCTAATTACGTTCACAATTTCTTTCGTCACTACTATCTTGAGAGCTATAATTCTATTCCCTTTCTAACTACTCTAGTAACTTTATCTTTTAAAGAACTATCTACAAAATCCACTCCATTTCTTGTTTTACTCTTTCCTGTGTATCATAATTTAAAACCCGAGTTCTCTATCATTTTTACCTTCTCGGCTACCCATTTTATCTCTTGCACACACAAAATACTAATTTTTCTCCTAATCATCGTATCTACTACCTCCATGGTTTTACCTGTGAGAGTTCCTATATTCCATGATGTAAATCTCAAACTATTACTTTTCTTATAATATTTATTATTATCCCACTTATGGTGTGAAAACTCTTGCCTATTTAATACTACACCCAAATTTTTATGGAGATTTAGCGGTCCTTGCTTAGACGTTACAGTTGTTGGGTTTCCCCTTGGGTCGCTTGCGCATGAGATACTCGCCGTGTCCCCAGATAAAAATTTTATTGATTAAAACTAATCCGGACAGAGATGAGTTTCCCAAGCAACCATTTCATCATCGTACAATCGACTTGAGTGATCGCTTGAACAAACTTGTTGTTCAAACAATCTAACTCGTCTAGTCTGTGGCGGCCCGGCCCCTCTGGACATCCCTGAGGTCTTACCGGACACACCACAGACCTTCCCACCCCTGGCAGTGGGTTTTCGCCTTCCCCAGGATTCGAACCCATATAGCTCAATTGGTACCAGGATTCATAAACTTTAGTACTTAGCCTGGAGGTCTAGAGTTCGAATCCTGGGGAAGGCAAAAATCCACTGGCCAGGGGTGGGAAGTACTTGTGAGTAACGACCGCCCAAGAGGTCGCCCAAGGGGCTGCCAAATGAGATTTGGCCGCCCAAGGGGCCGAGGGCCGCCAAGTGGGCCGCCAGTTGGGTCGCCCAAGGGGCTGAGGGGTTGGGTCGTTACATAGTCGATTAGTTGCGGAATAGACGACGAATAGATCCCCGATTTTTGTGTTTATCTTCGGGGTCCATGATTATACAAATACAATAAACAAGAAAGAACAAGAACGAAATATAAACAAAAATTATACCTCTTGTTTACCTCTTGATCTTCTATGGTATGACATATCCTCTTCTTGGACGTCGTGTAGACGACGATCTTCCAAGAAACAAAGCCACCAAGACCTCCTTTCTTCCCTTCTTGCTTGCGCCAACCCTAAAGAAGGAGTCACCTTCTTCCCGTTCTCTTGCGCCGACCACCAAGGGAAAGATCCCTATCTTCCTTGCTTGCGCCGGCCACCAAAGGGGAGATCCCTTTCTTGTTTGCGCCGACACCAAGGAGAGAAAGAGGGGAAGGCGCCGGCCACCAAGAGAAGATCTTCTTCCTTGAGCTTGCTTGCAGCGCCAACCAAGAAGAAGCTTCTTCTTACGCCACCAAACCCTAGGGGGAAGAGAGGGGCGCCGGCCAAAACCAAAGGGAAGGATTAGGGAAGATTAGGTTTTGGTTCATAGCTACATGAGGTATATATAGGCTATAATAGGGATCATGAGAAGGAGTTGGATCTTGGCCACCTAATGGATCTAAACTCGATCCATTAATGATAATCCAATCCACTAAAGGATTAGTATAATTCTATGGTCAAGATAAACCAATACCAAATTACACTACAACATGCTAATGGTTTGTCCAAAACCATCTCGGTTGTGAGCCTCTACTTATACTCTACAAGGGACTGATAACATAATCTTCTGTGTGACACCACACACCATGTTATCTACAATGTAAAGTATGAGATAATATGCACACATATAATAAATATAAAATGTAAACAATGATCATGTGATTCTTATTCCAAAATGTAGATGTTTATACAAAAGCTAAGCTTTTTGTATACATCTTAACAACAGTCGAACCCTGTAATGTAAACCCTTACGTATTTAGCACTACATCCGAGTTCTGAAAATGTAGCGATCCTTGCCAAGATGTTACAGTCGGACCCTACAACGCGTTCCTTCCAGAGAACCTCCTAGCATTAGCATAATAGTGTAATGGATCCATTCATTGAGTATTTGCCATAGATTTTTATGCTGACTGACAACCTAACGTAATCCTCCTCCTTTATCCGGGTTTGAAACTAGCCATGACTAGGTCATCACAGACGGAGTTTTATTAATCAAATATTCAATGTTTCAAATTAATTAATTTTGGAAACGATAGATCTAATCTCATGGAGATTTCTCATCCACAAGGGAATGGTAATGCACTCCGATCCACAGGGTTTGTAGATCTACGAGACATTGATGGATTAACGTTTTCGAGAACCTGACATCACGGAGAATCAGCAAATTTGATAATGTTTCGGTTGAGCAGTCGGGGAAGATCATCGGAATAGTCGATCAACGTCTTTCGCTCACGTTCTCATAGACAGTGCCAATTTGTTTTAATTTGAAAATCTAACCATGATGACCCAGCAGCAGAAATACATCCCAGCATATTCTTCCCATAGCGTCGTAATTTCCTACGGAGAGTAACAAATATCAAAGAGTTCGTTGAGAATTGTCATGACGAGACCACTCTGATGGCTACTGTTATCAAAGAGTTCGTCGAGAATTGCCCTGGCAAGACCACTCTAACGGATAAGTTAGCATGAAGGTTTGATGGTAGCATAAAAGATAGAAGAATAGAAAGCATAGTTAGAAAATTCCTCTTTCCCATCTATCTTTTTCCTTGAGACTAAGAAATTTCTCTCATTAAGAGTTATTAATGGACTATTCATGAGTTATTAAAAGGTCATGAATACTATAGTAACTCTCATGGCCTTCACGGTTAGTAATTGTTGCATGTCGAAAACTCGAAAGGTTGGATAGCCAGAGATTTATGATAGTCACGTGAAGATTATATTGATCAAAACCTAGAGCGCGCCACATGACCCCTATATTTGCCGAACGTTGACTTTGATTTTGCCACATGACTTCCTGGTTGATAGGTCAAGCATCTGTCACTCTCACGTGGACCCTACTTACCTCCATATCAATTATAAAAATTCGAAACATGAGTTTCACTTTTGGCAATCTTTGTAGTAAATTTAGTTTTGATTAGGCAATGTATTAAAATTGTCATGGCAGTCTAGAGTTACGATAAAATAATAATAATAATAATAATAATAATAATAATAAAACTTTCTATTTTTTCTTCAAATTTGTTGTATTAAAAGAATGTCGTACATAACTGTCTTCGTAATTGCATTCAATCTGCAAAATAAATAATAAAGTGTAAATTAGATTAAATTAATTAAAATGATCTTCTATGCACAATGCTCTAATACCCTCTCCATGTGGGAAACTTCCGTGGACCGGGCCGGTCACCCCAGGTTCAATTTGTCTGCTGCCTGGTTCATCATTTTTTTTTTCTAATACCCTCTCCATAGCTTTCGGAGCTATGATATAGCGAAAGAGCGATTAGTCGTTATCTAGGGTATTTACGATTCGATCCTCAGCTATAGTATATTTGTGGGATTTTTTTCTCTAAATAAAGCGCGAACCCTAGGACGCTGGGTTTCTGAACCACCCGCCGCGAACGCTTTCCGATTTACCCTGACGAAAGGTGGAAAACTTCCGTAGAACCGGACCGATCGCCCGAGGTTGGAAAAACCTCATTAATCGTCCAATACCCTCTCCATAAAGCTACGGCATATTCTAAAAAAAATTCTTTCAAATAGGATATATACTCGAATGATGAACTTCTGAACCGCCCGCTATGAGCATTTCTCTATTAATCCTTATGATCGATGAAAAAATTTTATGAGGTCAGAATAATAATCTCAGATTCACCTCTTATCTGGTTCGTCAATTTTTTTCTATTACCCTCTCGAAAGCTTTATCAATCTTTAAATTAATTTCTATCTTGTGTTAAACGGGCAGTCAAGGATAGAAATGGCATGCCGCGATAATTATATGATAACTAAAGAATTCGACAATTTACCAAAGGGCGTATCCAACTATTCGTAATTACCAAAAAGAGTACCATGCTTTCTATTATACCAAAGGGCGCATCCCATATAGTTAAGTTACTTTTATACCCCTCCCGCCAAAGGATCGCTTTATCAAACACATTTTCGAGACAACCGAACCACTTTATCAATAAAATATTAATTTGTGGTTCGGATGGGTAGCAGTCGAAACGCTTTCTACATTCTCTCTCAGCGTAACAACGTAAAAGGAAGGTTTGAAGGTGGAGGACATTGTGCGTGCCCTAGCTGTGATATAGTTGCGAGCTCATCCCCCGAATCCCTGCGGACAACCAAAACCTAGTCAATGGTCGAAAGCGTTTCTGTGTGATCCTGAGGTGGGTTTTAGTGTTAACGTTGAAGTCGAGACTGATCGGCATAATACACCAAGGGGGTAGGGTTTCTGCACGTTTGATTTATTTGATAATGTCAGGAAAAAGGTCTGTGGCTGGTTCAGCGTCTTCTTCGTTGGCATTATCCACCAAGGTATGTTAGCGATATGCTTAGGTCAAACCAGCATAGTTTCTCAACATGTTTAAAATTATTTTGTTGAATAAATTTGTACTGTATATAAACTGTAGGATTCTGGTGAGATTGGACAAAAATTACGTTGGTGCAGTGTTTTAGGCCACTTTAAACAATTTTTTGAAGCATTTGAAATTTTAAATGATCGACACATTGCGAAGATCAAAGGGTCGCCTTTCAGATTTTTCCTGGACATACAAGAATTGCAGCATATCCGTGGAATTTTGGTTAATATATTTGAAAGTTGGGATTCAACCTCGCAAGTTTTTAAATTCTCAGGTAATAGTTTTAGTTATGAATTATAGACAATATCTATAGTATCTATAGTAAGATAAGACAGTAATATAGATGGCCTGAAATGATTAGTTTTTGATAAAGTTTAATCATTTCATTTCAGGGCTACTGAGGACCTGAAGTCAATTTCAATTCAGGCCCTCGGTAGGCCTGAAATAAAATCATTTCAGGCCTACCGAGGGCCTGAAGTTAATTTAGTTCAGGCCCTCGGTAAGCCTGAAATGAATACATTAACTAAATTAACTTCAGGCCCTCGGTAGGCCTGAAATTGACTTCAGGCCCTCCTCGGGCCTGAATTGAATTCATTTCAGGCCCTCCTCGGGCCTGAATTGAATACATTTCAGGCCCACGTTGGGCCTGAATTGAAATGATTTCAGGCCCAACGTGGAATAATTTGAAGCTTATATTCTTGATGATAACTAAATATTGTAATTGTTTCAGGTGTACCGGTTGCGTTCTCCAGACGAGATGTTGCATTGATACTGGGTATAGTGGACCGTGGTGTTTCGGTCCCTATTAATTCAACTAAAGCATCGGGTGACCTCTATCGTACTTACTTCTCAAAAGAAAAACAACCTACAAGAACAAGACTTGAGGAGTTACTTAAACATTTTTCTAAAAGTGTTGAATCAGAGGATGATGTGTTATTAGTGTGTAAATTTTATATTTTGTATATATTTGTTTGTGTTTTATTTTCTTCTAGTACATATAAGGTTCCTCTAGGTCTTATAGATATAGTAGATGATTATGACAATCTAGGTAGATTCAACTGGGTAGAAGCTATCCATCAATATATGTCTCCACAATTACCTAAGATTGGGGACTTATTTTCATTAACTCAGGGAAACCAGAGCACCACCAACCTCCCTTACCTAAAGGGATTTGCAGGGCTTTTGGCAGTGAGTAGAATTATCTTGTTAAATTTTATAATATTTTGATGTCATTAATGTATTTGGCTGGAAAACTTTGTGTAGGCATGGTTTTTGGAGCATGTACCAATTCAAAAACCATTCAATGTTGAAGGACCCCGAATAAATAAGTGGAGGAATATTCCTTCGCATATTAGTAGGGTGAGGGGCCTTGTCGACCGACTCTCGTCCGAAGAGGTAATTATTCTTAAATGTGATATGTCTGAGTTAGTTATAGAGGTAGTAATATTTGTGTACTTCGTAATTGACAGGTTATTGTTGAATTAATTCCTAACCTACATGAAAACACATTGTTTGAGAACCTTGATATCGGTGATGACATACCACGGCCAATGGAGACATCAGAAGGAGATGCTAGGGTATGTGGTGAATGCATTCTTAAGGACAACCGAAACAAGGAGCTAACAGAGGAGATTATATGTTTGAATGAAAGGATTAAGGAATTACTTTCAATTATTGAAAAAAAAGGCATGGAGGGTGAAGAAAGCTATCCTGTAGTCGATCCTCTTTCTGATCCAGTAACTTGTACACCTAGGAGAGGACGTGACCGAACTCGGTATGATTACAGGGATACTCCAATTGACAGTCCAGTATGGCACCAGCTTTTACCTAAGGGGAAGCGGGACAGGACACAAATATCAAATGTCATGGACAAGGGAAAAAGGAAATTTAGTGAGGAGGATATGGATGAAGCAAGAGAAAACATTAATGTAATGGAAGTCATGTCTGAAGAAAACATAGAGGAGGAAACAAGAAGATCCTCCGAACTATACAAAATGAGGCAACAAGGCATTGATGTAAGTGTGTTAATTTCATTTAAAATACGTCAATTGTATTGAATTTGGTCAATAATTAGTTTGGTCTAAATCAATTTTATCGATGTAGTTTGTGAAAAAACATTTTATGAATACAAAGAAGAAAAAACAAGATAAAGAAGTGGCCTACCTGATAAATAGATTGGAGAATCTAAAGTAAGTTACAAAATATTATAGTTTAGTATAGTTAATATATCTTCTTATGTAATATATAATCTTATCAATTTACATGGCAGGTTGGCAAACGAATTTATCTGGGAGGATGCACCATTTGCTTTGAATATGCATTCTTTCTTACAAATCCTCAATGGAGAGGTTTTTACAAAAGGCGAGGTCATTGATGCCTTTTGTAAAATTTTATTTAGGGGAGCATCTGCATCTGGTAGGTCATACAACAAGTCAATATATTGTTCAACCTTCTTCACAGTAAGTGATGTATATTAATTAAACAGATATAATGTATAAGAGCTAATATTATGATATGGGTATTATTAATTTTGTGAATGCATATTTGTAGGCATCAATCAGATCGTCAAGAAAGAATTCCCTGCAACAAGTGATGAAGACTGATATGCTAGAACAAGGGTTTAGATTTATTTTAATCCCTTTGTGCAGTGATAATACACACTTTCACTTGTTGGCGGTGGATACAGAATCCATGACTTTCAATCATTTTAATTCTCTTGCTAGTGGCCGTAAATATAAGCATGAATTTGACACAGCGGTGAGCTACCTTCCTTTATTCTTATATATGGTCATCATTTTGTCTAAAATGTCATTGATGGTGATTAATAAATTCATGATATGTTTGACAGGTAAAAGAACTTAAACAATATACTCGCGAGGAACTTACGGCTATTCATCCGTATCTACAAAGTCATCATCCC
This sequence comes from Boesenbergia rotunda, assembly GCA_024364735.1. Lineage (NCBI taxonomy): Eukaryota > Viridiplantae > Streptophyta > Magnoliopsida > Zingiberales > Zingiberaceae > Boesenbergia > Boesenbergia rotunda. Next base: position 128,847 of record JAGFNQ010005098.1, read on the forward strand.
TTGGACAAATGGCCCTCCGTCAGACAAAAATGTCCCCAACAAGAACATAGGTAACTAAATGAGGAAGAGGTTAAAAAGTTTTAAAAATAAGAAAGTAATTTAAAAACCGACTTAATTAGAATTCTAAAAAAGTGTTTGTTAATTTCAGCGTAGACTGTGCCTTCTTTGTCATGCAATATGTTCGATGCCTCCTATACGATGAGAAGATGGATTTCAAACAAGGAGACATGAGTAAAATCAGATTTGAGCTGACAGTTAATATTATGAGGGACATGTTTTGAAAAACTTGAGATAATGTGAATGTTGTATCGGTGATGTGAAAATCCATTGCTGTCGACTGACCTCCATTTGTATGGACAAATCTCATTATGTGGATGTTGTTATGATTATGTAGATGTTGTTATTCTATATAATATATTGTCAACAAAAACAAAATAATTGGGTGATGTTTATTCAAATCCAACTGCTGTACTGTAGTGTGCCAAGTGATACGGTCAGATATAATAACTGATAATGCACTGTTGTGTGCCAGTTGCTGCACTGTTGTGTGCCAAATGACCTATTCTGTCACATCTTGTAGGTAAATATAGAATATTATTCTAAAAATGATTATATAATTTAATCATCAATATATTTCATATAAATCAAATTTAAAGATGGTAGATGGAATCAAATGATTTCATGCCCGCGTTGGGCCTGAAATAAATGTATTTCAGGCCCAAGCTGGGCCTGAAATCATTTAATTCAAGCCCACACTGGGCCTGAAATATAATAATTTCAGGCCCAAATTGGGCCTGAAATACATTTATTTCAGGCCCGAGTTGGGACTGAAATGAAGCTATTTCAGGCCCCAATATATTTATTTCAGGCCCACCGTGGGCCTCAAGTGTTATACCTAAACAACACCTACGCCAATGGTACTTCAGAAATCCCAAACTCATCCCAAACTATTGATAATGGTATTTCAGAAATCCAGATATGGGAGGTCCATCAGTGGGTTTTGATCAAAACCCACTGATGGAACTAAACCACACCTATAGCTTTGCAAAAAAATATTAATTTAAGGTTTTGGACACCTAAAATACTTTCTCCAACCTCAACCCTAACTACTGATAATGGTATTTCAGAAATCCAGATATGGGAGGTCCATCAGTGGGTTTTGATCAAAACCCACTGATGGAACTAAACCACACCTATAGCTTTGCAAAAAATATTAATTTGAGGTTTTGGACACCTAAAATACTTTCTCCAACCTCAACCCTAACTACTGATAATGGTATTTCAGAAATCCAGATATGGGAGGTCCATCAGTGGGTTTTGATCAAAACCCACTGATGGAACTAAACCACACCTATAGCTTTGCAAAAAATATTAATTTGAGGTTTTGGACACCTAAAATACTTTCTCCAACCTCAACCCTAACTACTGATAATGGTATTTCAGAAATCCAGATATGGGAGGTCCATCAGTGGGTTTTGATCAAAACCCACTGATGGAACTAAACCACACCTATAGCTTTGTAAAAAAATATTAATTTGAGGTTTTGGACACCTAAAATACTTTCTCCAACCTCAACCCTAACTACTGATAATGGTATTTCAGAAATCCAGATATGGGAAGTCCATCAGTGGGTTTTGATCAAAACCCACTGATGGAACTAAACCACACCTATAGCTTTGCAAAAAAATATTAATTTGAGGTTTTGGACACCTAAAATACTTTCTCCAACCTCAACCCTAACTACTGATAATGGTATTTCAGAAATCCAGATATGGGAGGTCCATCAGTGGGTTTTGATCAAAACCCACTGATGGAACTAAACCACACCTATAGCTTTGCAAAAAATATTAATTTGAGGTTTTGGACACCTAAAATACTTTCTCCAACCTCAACCCTAACTACTGATAATGGTATTTCAGAAATCCAGATATGGGAGGTCCATCAGTGGGTTTTGATCAAAACCCACTGATGGAACTAAACCACACCTATAGCTTTGCAAAAAATAATAATTTGAGGTTTTGGCACCTAAAATACTTTCTCCAACCTCAACCCTAACTACTGATAATGATATTTCAGAAATCCTGATATGGGAGGTCCATCAGTGGATTTTGATCAAAACCCACTGATGGAACTAAACCACACCTATAGCTTTGCAAAAAAATATTAATTTGAGGTTTTGGACACCTAAAATACTTTCTCCAACCTCAACCCTAACTACTGATAATGGTATTTCAGAAATCCAGATATGGGAGGTCCATCAGTGGGTTTTGATCAAAACCCACTGATGGAACTAAACCACACCTATAGCTTTGCAAAAAAAATATTAATTTGAGGTTTTGGACACCTAAAATACTTTCAGACCCACGGTGGGCCTGAAATGACATTATTTCAGGCCCAAGACTCTGGTTGCCAAAAATTTATTTACAGTATGATTAATTATTTATAGCCTATAGCTTTTAAATAAATGAACATGTTGTGCCCACATTTTTAAAAGATAAAGAAGAAGGAGAGTACCTTAATGCACTGTTGTGTACCACAATCGAATTCCATTCACATCAAGACCTCAGATTATCAGAATTTGGCACATCAGGAGGTTTGTATGCTGGACCTACCATATTTGCATTTTTCAAACCTCATTTTCAGTAGTCAGACTTTACCTAATTATTGGTATTTTAGATACGATATGCTATTTTCAGTCTCCAAACACAGTCGAAATGATTATCTAAAACTGTGTTGATACAGTATCAGTTGGCACACAACAATGATTCATTCAACAAAGCAAAAATCTAAGGGGGTTAAACAACAGATATTCAGAACACATAGGACTTCAGGACTTCAAGTTCCTGAAATAACATTATTTTGGGTTTACAAATGATACGACTTCAATTCTGATAAATTCTGCTTATATTGATTGGACACAAGGTAAAATGTATCATAATATTGAAATACTTCTATAAGTCACAACATTAACAACTAGTTTTTTTAAAGAATACTATACATTCAGTTATCCTCCTTACAAAATAAACACTTCCATCAGAAAATTTCTGCAATACATAAACCAATTAACTCAAGACCTTGGGGCTGGCGGCATTCTACATGTCCTTTTATTATGGCCAAGTTGTTTGCACCGGCTGCATTTAAGTTTCACCTTGCCATTGTGTCTTGACTCAATTCGTGCCTTCTTTCGTCTACCAGGCTGCACAAGGCTACGGGGACATCGAACTGTAATGTTGTTTACTCCACTAGGCCAAAACTGCTTACTTCTACAAGGGTAAATACGATCCATGTAAACCCACTTCCAAGTTTCAGAATAAAAATAATGCTCACAGTATCCGAGTGTATCGATGTTCCTGTGAATTATTACAGCTATAGCATGTGAGCAAGGGAGTCCTGAAATTTGAAACTCCCCACAATGACAAAACTTTTTTCCAAATCAACAATGTATGAAGTGCCCCATGTTTCTACCTCCATTTCTGATTGAGAGTAAGGGTGAACCTTATAAGCTCTAGCTTTCTCTCTCCTTGATTCCATTTCTTTTGTAGCATGAGGTGTCAAAGCAACATGCCATTTGGAGACTTCCTCTCTACGGTTATAGAACCATTGAGCTACCTTTCTTCTTGTATTATCAATTAACCTATTTATGGGAAGCTCACGTGTAGACTTAAACAAAGCATTCAAGCTCTCCACACAATTCGTGGTAAGCATTCTGTACCTTCTCCCAGTAAAGTGTGCATTTGCCCACCTTTTAGGGTCAATGTTCTGAAGCCACTTATGAGCATCGGGATGTTTTTCAAGCATTGTCTGCATTATCATATCATATTGGAATGTTGTGTTGGCTCGTGCTGCTGCCCAAAACAAACCTACACCAGCTCTACTTCCAGTATCAGTTACCATATTACAAGACATGTGGTGGCAACAAAAAGCATGATGCACGTTTGTGAATACTTTTCTGACTGCTGATATAATGCCCCGATGTCTATCTGATACTATGGTGAGTGAGTGATCATCAACAGCAAAGAACCTCTTTATATGCTCCAAAAACCACTCCCAAGCAGACCCACATTCTACTTCAGCTATTGCAAAGGCAACTGGGAGAACATTGTCATTACCATCAATCGCCGTAGCAATCAACAATACTCCTGGATACTTTCCTCTTAGGTGTGTCGCATCAATTCCGATAAGTCTACGTAAATAAGACCTGAACACCCTTCGACAAGCACCAAAAGCCCAAAAACACCTCTGGAACTGATTGTCACCATTCGTGCATAGTGCCACATAAGTTTCCGGATCTCTAGCTCTTAACTCACGCAGATATTGTGGGAGATCTCTGTATGCCTCATCATAATCTCCAACAACCTTTTTCAATGCTTTCTCCCTAGCTATGTATGCTTTCCTGTATGATATCGTCACTCCAAATCTAGCTTTAATATCTGAAATAATCATACTTGGTTTGTATTGTTCATTATGAAGAAATTGCTCTTCAACAAAAGAAGCAACAAATGATGAAGAGCATGTATGATGATCAGCACTTTCCCTAACACTTCAACATTGGTGTTCCTTTATATATTTTGTAACAGTGAACTCTACTTCCCCCCTTCCTACTACTCTCCATGTACATGGTTGGTTAAAACACACTACTTTAACTCTGTTTTTCCGGGTGTCAACTGGGTTATATCTCATATGCTTAACCATCGCATGTTTAACAAGTGCATTCTTGAATTCTTCTCTAGATGGAAATATCTGTCCCACAAAAAATTCATGCTCATCTCTTGCCTCTAACTCTCGAATTGGCCCAGAAAGCAATCGAGAATTCAAAATATATGGATCTTCAGCTAATGGAAACTCCTCCTCTAAGTCACTGTACTGATCTGGGGGGAATTCATATTGCTCAATCTGCATATCATCAGCTTGGAATTCTAGTACACTTGTACTAGGTACAAATTCTTCTGCATTCCGGATTTCATTTTCTTCCTCCCCACTCCAGGTTGGCTGAAAGATTTCAACTACTCTTGTAGAAGAATTCAAACCCTCATCTTCTATATTATTTGCTTCTTCATTTAGATCAATTGCCAAATTCCTTGGAATGCTATTATCACCATACTGGGAAGATAATGGAATATTATCACTACCTATTTCTAATCCTTTCCCCGTGACCACATTATCATCAAGAGTATTCCATATCTCAGAGAGAATTTCGTCGACAACATTATCATCCCTGAAAAAAATTACAATTAACTTTATCGAACTTTGAAATTTATAATAAACGCCCTAAGAGCCCGACCTGGGCCTGAAATAAGATGATTTCAGGCCCTGGTAGGGCCTGAAATAAAATGATTTCAGGCCCAGGACGGGCCTGAAATCTCAGGCCCTACCAGGGCCTGAAATCATCTTATTTCATTCCAGGTCGGGCCTGAAATCATTTGATTTCAGGCCCAATCCGGGCCTGAATTTCTTTTATTTCAGGCCCAGGCAGGGCCTGAAATCATTTGATTTCAGGCCCACTCCGGGCCTGAATCATTACATTCACATCCAAGGCGGGCCTGAAATCATTTGATTTCAGCCCCTCCCTGGCCCTGAAATAAAAGAAATTCTTCCTTTTATTTCAGTCCCTCCGAGGGGTTGAAACAAATTATTTTCGAGGGCCTGAAACAAAATTTTTCAGCCTCTCCTATTGCCTGAAATCCAATGAGATCATGCACTCCCAGGGCCTGATATCATGTAATGCATATCACCCTAAGCCTCCTCCAAACATAAAAATAGATGAAAGAGTTTATCTTGATTAAAACTATATCTGATACCATATCAAAGATGACAATCATACGTACATTCCTATTTCTCTTAGTTACCAATCTGTTGTTTCCTTCTTCTCCTACGACAACCTATTTTCCTCAGGTGCTTTGGTGATGAATCGAGTTGTGCAAGGAAGCAATATATACGTACCTTCGTGATCATTCGACTTGTGCAAAGTAGTAATATATATATTGGCTGAGATAAATTCGACTGCTACCCATCCGAACCACAAATTAATATTTTATTGATAAAGTGGTTCGGTTGTCTCGAAAATGTGTTTGATAAAGCGATCCTTTGGCGGGAGGGGTATAAAAGTAACTTAACTATATGGGATGCGCCCTTTGGTATAATAGAAAGCATGGTACTCTTTTTGGTAATTACGAATAGTTGGATACGCCCTTTGGTAAATTGCCGTAAAGAATTTGATGTTCTTTCTTCGCAATAACATAGAACTTACTCCCCCACACTTCCTCACCACTAAAACAAAAGTTTTAAGAGTAGTCATAAAAGACTTATAGTAACATTAACCACTTCTTATGTATACCTTACAAACTATTAATAATCTGATACATACCTTTAGAAGTGGTTATTAACCGCTTATATGCGTACCTTTAGACGTGGTTATTAACTACTTCTGATAGTTTACCATTAGAAGCGGTTATAAATCATTTGTAAATATATTTCATAGAAGTGGTTTTAAACTGATCTTGTATCATTAGGAGCGGTTTAAAACCGCTTCTAATATCAAATTTAAACCAATTAAAAAAATGGTGATATATCATATTTTTTAGAGATCTATAAACAAAAATATTTAAATAACGCAGCAGAAATAATAGATCCTACGAGCGATCCATGCGAAAAAAACGCATACAAGTTAATTTACAAATTCCTATCATATAAGTATACCTTTGTCGCGTGCCTTTCGCTTATCCTTCTTGTCCGATGTATGCCGGATTTCTTACACGTTCAAATGTCCGTGCCTCTATGCGTATCCACACGAACACGATCTTTGCCTCAGAGAGGAACCACCTTAGTTGTACTAACAACTTGGGATGGTTCATAAAGTACAAGAACCTCCAGTAGGGAGTTTTGGACAATGAGGAAGAAAGAAGAAGAAGAGATATTGTAATGACTCGGCCTCTCGGCCCCTTGGGCGGCCCAACTGGCGGCCCAATAACCTAGCGGCCAAATCAACATTTGGCGGCCCAACAACCTGGTCCCTTATGTCGTCGACCAACAACCGATGTCGACGACCATCGACCGAGCCGTTACTCAATAGGACTTTCCACCCCTGGCCAGTGGATTTTTGCCTTCCTCAGGATTCGAACTCTAGACCTCCAGGCTAAGTACTAGAGTTTATGAATCCTGATAACCAAGTGAGAGAGCACTTAGAAGTCCATTAAACCCAAATAGGTTTATTTGGCATTAGAAATATCCTATCTAGTAGTGTATGTGCATAACCGTTGGTTTTCGATTTCTGGATGATTGTATTGATGCATCATTCCTTGTTGCATTTTGGTTGCATCGTTGTTTCTCCAGTTGTTTGTGCATCTTGTTGCATGCACCATATTTGCACGTTGCATACTAACGACTATTGGGCTTCCATATGGTTAAGTCGTTGTTAGTCATTTGGTTGCTCGATTCACTCAACCACTTGTTGTAGTTGTAGTTGTTAGAGTGAGAGCATCTGTCCTGTTATGCCACACATGTTGTAGTCGTAGGCAAACAGTGACACCCTCATCGTTGTTTTTCGAGGGATATTGTAGCTGTTGATAGCTCCCCCTATGTATCGGGGTTTGGAGTGCAGACTTCCCAGCATCCTATCCACTCAACCACATCTTCTATGGTATTTTTTGTTGAAGTGCGTACAGTTGTCATAGCCCTACCCACTCGGTCACACAGATGGATGTGATGGCGGCTTGACTGGCGTCAAGGGTGACACATGTCATTGCATCATGTGCATACGTATTTCGGTTATGCATTTTCCTGTGATTGTTACATTTATATGAGCTATGGTTGTTGCACATAATTGACATGCATGTATATCTGGTTTTTATTATTGTTGTGTTATTTTATACATGTTTAGTTGCTATTAGATTTTATACCATGTTGTTCTATATTTGTTATGCATGTTTAGGTATTCCTATATTCTTTATGGACTGTATCCTGTTGGTTCTCTACTTATTATACCTTTTGTTATGTCATGCTTATTGTCTACTCATATACCCGCAGAGTCTGCCCGGACTCACCACCGCTACCTCCCATTTTTGTTTCAGGTAGCAGGTAGTTACGTTTCTTGAAGCCAGGAGAGGATCCAGTTGCCAGTCCCTAGAGTTAAGTTGATTTCGTATTTCGTTTAGTTGCCTTATTTTCGGCACTTGGGTTGTTTGCATTTTATTTGGTTTAGTTGCTGGTTTTGTTATTATGAGACAATTGAGTTCTATTTGGGATTGTAGTCTCTTTTATGTTTAAAGTGGTTGAGCAACCCATTATCTTTTATGTTAATATAAACTGCGTAGTGTTGTCTTTATATTACAGTTATGATGGCTGAGTCATCTTTTATTTGGTGATGTATGTATATATGCTCCAACTTGTCCACCGTACAGGGGAGATGCTGCCCGATTTTTGAGTAAGCATGTGCCTCTGGGGCGTAATAATAAGTCGAGAACCAACAGGGTACAGTCCATAAAAAATATAGGAATACCTAAACATGCATAACAAATATAGAACAACATGATATAAAACCGAATAGCAACTAAACATGTATAAAACAACACAACAATAATAAAAATTAGATATACATGCATGTCAATCATGTGCAACAATCATAGGTCATATAAATGCAACAATCACAGGAAAATGCATAACCGAAATACGTATGCACATGATGCAATGACATGTGTCACTTTTGACGTCAGTCAAGCCGCCAACACATCCATCTGTGTGACCGAGTCGGTAGGACTGTGACAACTGTACGCACTCCAACAACAAATACCACAGAAGATGTGATTGAGTGGATAGGATGCTGGGGAGTCTACACTCCAAACCTCGATACATAGGGGGAGCTATCAACAGCTACAATATCCCTCGAAAAACAACGGTGAGGGTGTCACTGTTTGCCTACGACTACAACATGTGTGGCATAACAGGACAGATGCTCTCACTCTAACAACTACCACTACAACAAGTGGTTGAGTGAATCGAGCAACCAAATGACTAACGACGGCTTAACCATATGGAAGCCCAACAGTCGTTAGTATGCAACGTGCAAATATCGTGCATGCTACAAGATGCACAAACAACCGGAGAAACAACGATGCAACCAAAATCCAACAAGGAACGATGCATCAATACAACCAACCAGAAATCGAAAATCAACGGTTATGCACCTACACTATTAGGTAGGATATTTCTAATGCCAAATAAATATATCTGGATTTAATGGACTTCTAAGTGCTCGCGTACAAACGACAGTTTACAGAACAGAAAACCAACCGAGGACTGTACATATACGAATTTGGAATACTTGAAGATCAACGAAGAATAAGTATCAACGGCGACATTAAATAATCAATGGCAAAGAACAAGGTCAAGAAACCTATTAAGACATAACCAGTCATGCTTTAAGATAAAAGAACTACACGAGTACAAAGGAGAAGTACCCCCCCTTTTAAATTGTAGAACGTGACCGAAATAACCTCTTCATGATCAACCGAACGAGTCCAAAGTCAAGGTCATGTATCAAGGACATAGTTTAGCTATTTATATTTAAAAAATAAATTGTCAAACTAGCTACTAAACATAATCAGAATCTAACCCTAAACTAAAGTCCTATTCATCTAAATGGAACCTCACATGTTTACAAAGAATCAAAGTATTACCGCTAACAAACCCACAAGTCTCATAATATTAATTTCCCAAACAAAACAAGCTGCTCCATCTTCATCCACCCCACCATTAAAGCCACCCAATCTCACGACATTAGCATGGCAAACAAGAGTGTAGCTAACACCAAAATCACACATAATTCTCACAACCTTCTCACGGTAGATTATAGCAACCCAAAACAGAGCCTAAGGGAAATTCACATCTATACTCATGACAAAACCAGCGAATCACAGAATTTAACTACAACATCTCAATTCATGAAACCCACAACAAGGTTTCACTCCTTCAAACACCATTTTCAAAATTCCAAATGGGCACAAGAACTCACGGTAGGACTAAAAAGAACTAGTAGGACCAAACAGCACCATGAAACCAAATTCAAACATTTGCTAACAGTCGAGCACAGAAAACCCAAAACCATACCGAATCCTTACAATGAAGTTTCACGGCAACACATCAATTCTAACAAATCTGCCCACCAACTTTACAAGCACTAAAATCATCGTAAAACAAACACTCATCATCTTACCTGAGTTGGTGCCGACGCGAGTAGAGGAAACCGAAGAGGGAAATGGCGCTCGACTAGGGCTCCACGCGAGGCAGCGGTGCACGGGCGTGCAGCGCCCTGTTCTTGTGCGTCGGAGAAGACAGAAGAAGAAGAAGGGAAGGAGAAGTCGAAGGGCAGCGGCGTCGACAACGGGGAACCGCTCGTGTCGTGCGGGTTCGGCATCGCTCGCTGCTTCGGGGGAAGAAGAGAAACGGCAAAAAGAGGGATTAAGAGAGAAAATTAGGGCTTTTAAATGATTTTGCCAACTTTGCAATTAAGCCCTCTAATTTTCATTTATTGCAACTAGGTCCTTAAATTTTCAAAAAGACCCCTTCAAATTCAATATTTAACAGATATGCACCATCTAGCCTTTGATAAGAGGGGATATTTATACTCATCTAATGAATACCAAGGGTCTTTGTCCCTTGAGCTCCTCTCATCTTAATGCTAATAAAACCCAATGAATACCAAGCCTTTTGGTATCCCTTGAGACTCTTAATATTCTATTCATCTAATGAATAGAATGTCTCTTAGTATTTCTCTTAAATAATTTTCATTAAACCTTTTAATGAATATTATCCATAATTAAGTGGATCAGTCTAATCTAAATGAGTCTAACTCAAATTAGACTCAATCTCATAATCCAATCGGATTCACTTGAGTCTAACTCAATTAATTCAATTCGGATCAAATCTTAGTCAAACTAAGATCAATTAATCTCTAAAGCATCGTGTCTTTAGTGTGTGACCCTATAGGTTCTCGTAACGTTGGCAATGTGTCTAAACCACTTTAGACACATAAGCAATGAGCGACATCTAGCAATGCATCATTACTACCCAAGCGACGAGAAAGTCAAGATCCGACTTAACCTCCGTGACTATGACAATGTATGACCTTGTCCTTCTGTCCTTGGTATCTAGATTGACCAATGAGGCATAGACCGTGTCATCCTCGATCAATCTTTGTGTTTCTTGATCCCCGAGTAAACTCACTCAAACAAATGAGCTCAATATCTCATATTGACTCATTTGAACATAATCATGCGTTTTAGTAGTCCTCTACATCATCTTACTATCGATTCAACCAATCGATATGATGTAGATAAGAACCTACTACCCAAACACATTATTATACTTAGTTATTTGGCACAGATATAAAGCAAGTATAATAACCAAACATGTCTTTATTAATGATAGAATATGATAAAAAAGTCTCTAGTCAATCATCACATAATTGACTCTAGGATTCCTACTAACAATTTACAAGTACATTCATCATATTTTTAAAATTGAATTCAATACCAAATTAAATCAATTCACGATATTCACATTTCAATTCACAAAATTAATTTATATTCATAACATATTGCATTACCAAAATCAAACTTTGGTTCATCTGCTTGGACAAATTTTGCCCCGACCGGTCCGACATTCGACGTGCGCGAGTCGTGCATGCGCACGAGTTCACTTGGTTCAGTACAAATCCGGGCCCTGGATTTGCACCCCCCCTGCGCACCCACGCGTGAGAGAGAGCCTCTCCCCTAGCATTTGTTCACAACTACCATGCTTGTGATACAATATAAACCAAATATTTTGCCTTAAACTCCCAATGTGGGACTAAAGCCCCCCCTCTCAAGGGAGCCCTTTTATTCTCCTCTTCACTTTCTACTCAAGAGAAAGTAACAATGTGGGACTAAAAGTCCCTCCACCTCTTTTCCATTCACACCATATATCCTAAGATATATAACAATGATATCAGAATCCAACAAACATATCTTAATAATAAATAAAATAGACAACAGAAATATAATATCTAACTGAGAAATGACATAATAAAATATTATCATGATAAAAGATGATTTATTTAAAATTATTCTTCTACCTTTTATTTATTATATTGAGACAAAAATAATAAGTTAACTGATGTTAATATAATGACATTGATTAAACAAAATATAAATAACTTAAAGATAGAAAAACAATAGTTTGTTGCCAAAAATATAAGTGAAAAGTCACATAAGAGGTTCAACCAACCATCTATTCTACATTAACTATGACCGATTCTATTGGTTCTGTTTTTACAATCGCTTTATCGACTGTTGTTAATTTTATTGTCCTGTCCATTTTTTTTTGTAACAAGTAAACACCCAGGAAGAAGATGATACATATAAAGAAACATGACATTAAAGGACTGGTGATGAATGCATTAGCACTTAATGATGACAGAATGCAGAAATATGATATACTAAAAAAATCATAATTAGCGATTGAAATTTCGATCGTTAATCAATTGCTAAATGAACATACAATCCAATTAGCCACAGAACAATTCGGTAGCATTTTTTTGGGTCACCAGCATCATTTAGTGACGGATTTAAATTTGCATTGCTAATAGCAATGGAAATTTAAATATTTCGTTATACTTAGCAACAAAAATTCAATTTCGTCACTATTTTAGCGATGGAACTAAAATTCCATCACTAATTGATGGTTTTTATAGTAATAAATTCAATGGTTAGTTGTTGCTGATATAGGCTTGAAAAGTCCCATTATTGATTTTTTTTTAAAAGCATCCAAGGCTGAGAGAGGCAACGTTATTCAAGCACGAGAGATAGCTGTGAGAATATGACATTGCATAGGGTTGGTCATGACTAGAGTTCACATTTCATACTGAGAATCTTGGTGATGACTAAGGCAAGTTCAGCTACATGAAGAAATTTGTATTGTGACAAAACTTTTATGGGGTGACTAAAGAATAGTTAAGTTATAGTGAAGGGAGTCCATTTCCAATGAAAAATACAATACCAAATGTCTCAAAGGATAAGGATACCCGAGGTGTCCATTATTTGGTTCAACTGAAAAACTAAGCTAAGCCAAATCAAAATTTTCTTACAATAATCTCTATTTGGTTAGATTTTGGTAAGTAAATTGAGCTGAATTGTAAGACCATTGATATGTGTTTGTTCTTATAAATGTGTTTAATGGGGGAGAATAATATCATATGTGATAACACATGTGTTTGATTTTACAAATAATAGTTTGTTATTTTATTTTAAGTTTTTGAAAACAAAAGCATTCAAAAATCTTGTGTGTGTGTGTGTATATATATATATTAAAAAAGATAGTTTGCATGAGAAATAATTTTTTAAATAGTATGTTATTTTACAAATTAGAGGTTATTTTCAAAGTAGTTTTTTATTTAATTAGTTGGGTAATTCTAAATTGGATAAACTAAGTACAGTTTAAGTACTATTTTTATGCATCGATGAAAACTATTTGGGCTTAGAGTTTACCAAACAACTAAATAGAGTCAAACATGTAGGAGGAAACTGTCAGACCTAACAAACCAAATGAACTGAAAAGATCAAAAAAGTTGAGTTGACCAAGTAGGTTGAATCAAGATGAGTAAGCTAAGTTGGCCAATTCGTGTCAAGTTGACCTGAAAAAATAATCTTTTAGTTCAACTAGACATACTTCATCAAGAGAAGGATGTTCATGATTCCATCTGCCAAGAGCATGATTTGTCATGCACTGAGCTCTTGTAAAAAAGTTAATCAACGTGAATAGGGCAATCAAAGCATACAAAAAACAAAAAGTAGTTCAAATAAATAGATTGATTCATGATCTATGAAGAAAGCCCAAATATATATAAACATGTCCAAACAACACTTTATTTCAAATAAATTTACAGTAGCAGTTTTATGAACATACTGTGTTGTAGTGAACAATCAATTTAAAATCGAACAATTTGACCGAATAAATTGAAATTGTTTAAACTATATTTGTTTTTAAAAAAATTGAACAAACCGAGCCAATATAAAATCAGTTAATTCGGTTAGTTACCGAATTCAAACAAGTTGTATTGTTATTGTCAGATTTGGGTACATCTGCAAACTAATTACAATATAGATAAAGTTTTAGTTTACTAGGTTTAACCGATTTATAGATTTTAAAATCAAAACTGATTGATAAATCAAAAAAATTAATATTTTATTTTAAAATATGAATTTTCGAATTCGATTGATTCGGTCCGTTAATTCGATTTAATCTAATCTTTTGCTCATCCCTAATACTGTATGTTGAATTATTTATCAATTAGGAGATCCAAGAAGCACTTTCTTCTAACTGGCAATTGATATAGTTAAGTTTGAAAATTTGTCTGTTGCATTCATAAAAGCTACATCCTATCTTTGAGTGTTCAAATTCTCAAATGTTGTTCAACCAAACCCCATATCGATCGGTTGACTAGTACTATTGAGGCAAGAACCATAACCACTTTCAGGTAATTCAAGGGTCTACACATGAACCAAAATTAAATCAATGTTAGATGCTAGTGAATACAAAGGGCAAGAAGCAATGTCATGTTGGCGTGGAATTGAAGGAAGAATTCAATTAATGCAGTAAATTCGTCGCCTTATTTTCTCACCTTGCAATAGAAGACATCAAGCATTTCATAAATCATAAGAGCAGAGCAAAAATGATTGGAATGAAAGTAAGATGATAGTAACAATATAAACATTAAGTTGGCAAATTATTTATAAGTTGAGGAAGACATGCTAAATATTATAGTTGACTGATCCAAACAGACATAGTCATTTTAATACTTGTATTTCTGCAACAGTTGAAGCTCGAAGCCACTCAATATAAAAGGTACGTCATAACCTACAAATATGAAGAAAAAATCCCAAACCAACAAGGAATTGACAATGATTGGCTAACGACAAATTATAACATATTTTCAGATGATTGAAAAATATCATTTTGTTGTACTAATAAGATTAAGATAAAGTAAGTCAATCAAAATTCACTTCCGAATTTTGGAAAGAATTAAAGAATTCCTCAGATATAGGTGGTCAACTCATGATCAAGAAAAATAATAGTGGCTACAGTTGCTAAAACTTAAATCTTGAATTATTTTCACCAAATTTTATTATAAGGAAAGCATTTTGTTGTTGTCTATAGAATTGATATCTAAATTTCAAATTAATAATTTCAGACCGATATCTAAAATCCATAAGATTCTCATCCCATTTTGCTTGGCTTCTAACTTATTATGTCTTGTAATTTAGGATTAGCTGTGTAAACTTTATCCTATATTTATATTAGTAGTATAATATTCATATCAGTTGTGCCTTTTGTGTAAAATTAACTAGAGTTTTTATTTTAATGTTCCTCTACCTCAATAACTAAAATCTAACTCATCTAACTATAGAATATATTTATTATCCTTGAACATGTCCATATCTCTATCTATATTTCTCATGTATGCAATATGTGTCAAATACCAGACTTAAGAATGCATAGAAAGTATATAAGTACAAATGGATTGATAATAGCAGGAGATTAGAAATGAATTTTGTGAGCTAGCACTCCAAACTCTCCAAGATCTTCGGGTTTCACATGGAGTGGAAATGAGAATCATTCCCATTAAATTATTGGGATTGTGAAAATATAACAAAATAGGCAAAGCCCTATATCACACACAAATAATTAATTTCATCACAACCATATTATTTTGAAAATCTCAATTTAACTCCAAAAGAATTTCATAATTTGATAAATTAATCATGGTTCCAATTGCAGAGGCAAACTCAATTTGATAAAATGAGGATTGATCTCAAATCTTATCGGTTAAGTTTCCCAAGAATTTATGTGACACCCTCCTAAACTTTTGCTCATCCCAAATGAATTCAGGCTAGAACAATAGCTAGAGGTGAGCAATTGGTTCAAAATTGAACCGACCAAATTGACTAAACTAAATAATTAATCGATTAAATTGAATTTTTTAGACAAACTGAATCCTACCGAACTTTGTCATCAAAATCGAACAAACTGAACCGATATATAATGAAATTTTGGTTTAATCAGTTTAACTAATTTGTGGATTTTAAAATTTAAATTGAACTAAACAAATTGAAAAAATTAATATTTTATTTAAAAAATTGAATTTTCGAATTAATCGAACAGAATTTTCGAATTCAATCTGTCTAGTTGACCGGTTAATTTGATTTTGGTGACCCTTGATAACAACAGAACATGAGAAGGAGATGCATGCATCCA
Source organism: Boesenbergia rotunda (assembly GCA_024364735.1). Lineage (NCBI taxonomy): Eukaryota > Viridiplantae > Streptophyta > Magnoliopsida > Zingiberales > Zingiberaceae > Boesenbergia > Boesenbergia rotunda. The sequence continues at coordinate 145,131 of JAGFNQ010005098.1, forward strand.
TAGATCTTCTAATCTTAAGACAGAAGTAAACTTATTATCAAAGTGCATGGCCAACATGGTACAACAATTGAAATAATTTTTCAGTAATATGTGAACCAAACTACATGTGCATGTATAACGATTGAGAATAACTACAACCAAACTATATCATTTAAGATTCCAGGCATGTCAAAGTGATAAATTCTAAGTAATGTGACAAATTACACCATGTAATATCAAGAGGAAGCTATAAGCAAGGGAGTGGACCCAATCACACATGCAATTTGTGAGAGGAGAAGGTGTGGCGGCCGGATGGAGGAAGTACCGGACCTCAACTTGAAGTTGTGCATGGGCTTTTCAAGCTTGCAGCAAGAGCCCAAGTGCATTCTGCCAAGCAGCTACAGGAAGGAAGGGAAGTGCTTCAGCACTGCACTAATGGACTACAGAACAAATCTTCAGATGAAGTATCTACCTTTAAAAATTGTGTGTGTGTGTTTTGTATTTGTCGATGTTTTCCTTCTTCATTTTACTGTAAAGAGAAAGGTGAGCTTATCTAATTTCAGAAAAGTAAATCGATTGTTCTACATTGCAAACGTAATTATGAAAAATGGTTTTAAAGAAAAAACTATTTAACCATAAATAATGTTGGTAATTCTAAAGCAAGTGCATTTAATTACATGTAAAGTTGATAGTAAATTTTCTCAAGGTACTTGAATCCTTGCAAATCATGTTTAATGTGAAGACTCGTCAAATCCTGAAACTCATGATTTTAGCTACAATTATAAAAGGGGAGTTGTAACTTCTGGTTACTAAGAGTAACGGTGATAAAAGACGATTCGCTCAACTCTAGCGCCCCCGTTAATTCGTCTCAGGGCCAACACAGAAGAAGTAAATCATAAGGGCTACTAGTCCGAATACTGTGGTTAGTCCGTGGGGAGAGTGGGCACACTGGCTTTATCAGGTTTTGACCCCCAGACCTCATGATGACAATACCTACGTACTAATCATCAATCCATTACGTGAGGACCTGGTTACTAAGAGTAATGGAGCATGATGAAGTGGAGAGAATATTGGCAATAATGGAGTCAGTCAGAGAGATAATCATCAAAATATCTAGAGCTGTCAGACAGGCAAACCTGTAGCGGGGCGAGTCGGCCTGTAGCGGGCTGGCCATTTGGCAGGGTGGGACAGGGCAGGCCGGCCCGTCATATTGGTGGGTAGGGATGGAAATAGGCCAGCCGGCCTGTCAGGGGCCTGTGGCCTGGCCTGTTTAAAAATAAAATAATAATCAAGCCCTTTTAAAAACCTATTTTTCTTATCAGGACAGACCCAAGCTCAATATAAAGCCTATGAAGCCTGACCGGCCTGAGCCTGTTAAAATTACATTATATAAATTGTCAAAATGAAATTTCGAACCTACGACCTCTGTTGAGCAAACTCTTATCTACACCCTACTAGCCAACCCACCACAAATGACTAACATGTATTTCCTTTGCAAGGAACACATATATTTATGGTATCTTTAGTTAATTTGTTAAATTAGTATTTTGGATAATCGAATATTCGAACTGAATTGTTATATTTTATATATTAGAAGTATTTTGGATAACCGAATTAAATTACAGACTTTGTAAACAAACCGTAGGCCAGGCCAGACTATTGAACAGGCCAGGCTCAGGCCAATGAACAAAGCCTATAACAGGCCACAGGTCAGGCTCAGGCCAGTTTGCTATTATACAGGTCTGGCCTATTAAGGTAAAAACCTGGCTTGGCCTATTTTCATCCCTATTGGCGGGTTAGGAAATTTCCAACCCAACCCAATCTAAGGCGAGTTACAGGTTAGGTAGGCCTATCAAATTTTTTTTTAAAAACTAAAAAAATATATACCTTCAATATTTTATTTCGAAAAGATTTTATCAATCAAATATATCCAAAAATATATATTTTAAATATAAATAAACATAAATAAGTACTTGATGAAAAATATGGTTTTTATTTTAAAATTATAACAAAAAATAATAATAAGATTTTCATGTGATTCTCAACCCGCGGACCAACCCAACCCATCGCGGGTCGACCCACGCAGGTCACGGGCTTAGGCGGGTAGGCCCGCGACAGATTTAGGTTGATAAAATTCTAACCCAACCTATTTAAATTATTTAACAAAGCGGGCTAACCGGACAGACCCAACTTAAATTGACAACTCTAAAAATATCATCCCCTACAAATATCTATACACCTAAGAGAAAATATATTCCTGGCAAAATTATTTCGGCAAGGAAAGAGAAGTGTACGTCATGAATTCCACCTTTCTCATCACTTTTCAATTTCAGGATTACGATAAATGGCTTATCATTGAAATGATTATCCTATTTTACAGTAAAGAAAATAATGATTTTATTTTCTAAAAAATATTTTTTAAAATGCTGCTATTTCACTACCATTATTTCTGATTAATGTTTATTATTGATTACTGTCATTACTATAGTTTAGGATACTGAATTAATTATGAACTAAATATTAGGGATGCATATTCTGAATACTATTGATTACTGAATTATTATTGATTATCGACCTCTCTTCTAGGAGGGATAATTCTAGAGGGTTGATATCAGTTTAAATCATGAGGAACATGATTTTTTTTTAGTGCGTCACTTTTTATTTTGTGATTGTTGTTATTTTTACTACTGAAAAATTACTATTGTATTTATATTTTTATCCACCACTTGTTGAGTGACTTCCAAATCACTTACCCATTACAATCCATTTCAGCTAGAGATGGCATTCGAACCGAGAATGAAATCAAGGAGAGAGAGCAAGCTGAGTTCTGGGGATGATGAATTTGCTCACATTGTTGACAAGAAGACTAGAATTCTGCTGCATAATGAATTCTTAAATTTAAGTGATCGAATGTAATTTAATTAATTTCAAATTGTGCAAACAGTTTACTATTTATTTTAGAATGAAAAGAATTACTATAGAGGCGGGTTGTTTTCAAATTTTGTGATTGAAAGCAACACCAATGTATCATTGTCCAACCTAGGCTGAGACATTACATTTGATGTTTTGGGCGTAGGAAAATGGCCAATGCAGTTAATGTAACTCGGCAGTTAGAGAGAATGGTTGAGAAACTTAAAAATGCCTTAGCGTATGAATGATGGAATAATGCCAAGTTACTAGAATTAAGAGACCACCTCCAAGCTGATGTAACACGATTCACCTTCTATCACCTCGCCGCAGAGAAGCAAATCAAAGACTCACACGAGGAGTTGCGAGAGGTACAAGAAATAATTGGAGAACTTACCACTTTTAGAAATTTGTTATTAAAGCAAAAACAAAATTTGCAATAACAGATGGATCATATCCAACAGGAGTTTGATGATTATTGCAACTAAATGGAGGACCAAGTGCTAGAACTTCAAGGCACTATTGAAGTCCTCAATGATCAAAACACGGCCTTAATTATAGCCATTGAGCAACAAGGAGAGGATGATAATGAGGAAAAGGATCCCGAAGAGGACCTTATGGAAGAAGAGGATTTAGAAGACAAAGAGATAACATACTAGGCAACAGACATTTAAGAATTAGAATAGATTGCTCCAGATTCTACTTAGCTTCATGAATATTTTGTACACAATCTATCTATGCAAATGAATAAAAAAATCATTTAAATGATCTTTCCTACTTTTTCCTAGCATCACATTTCATGTCCCAACAACTATTCTTAGAATATAATGATCTTGTATGAAATAGCAGGAAGACCACCACGAGCTAACCGTAACTCATGCTATGCTTACCCAAGAGAAAATGATAATGAAGCAGATGGAAGTAGACAGCCATCACCAACACAAAATGAAGCAGGTGGTAATAGACAACCATTACCAAGAGCACAAGGCCTAAGTCGTGAAGACCTACTAGCTATTGCAACAATAGTGGCGACCACACTTCAAGTGTTTGTAAACCTGACTACTAATCAACCACGACCACCAGCCCCTCAGCCCAATAGGGCTAAACATCGCCCCCGGAGTTATGGTACAGCGGTAGGACGATTAGTCGTTATCCCAGACATTCGTAGTTCGATCACTAGCTACGGCGTATTTTGTAAAAAAAAAATCCTTCAAATGGGATGCGAACCCTGGGACGCTGGGCTTCTAGATCGCCCACCGTGAGCGCTTCCCAATTTACTCTAGTGACTGGTGCAAAATTTTCATAGTGTCAGACCGGTCATCCCATATTCAATTTGTCTACTACCTGATTAATATAACAATAGGACTAAACATCATTATGAATCCCTTCAGAAGGTAAGAGTTTGAGCTTCGATGGGAACTCAGACCCGGAGTTTTGCCCGGAGGTTGGGCAAAACTGGTTGAACGAGATGGAGAATCATCTTCGATTGCTAGAAGTTCCCGAAGAAATTAAAGCAGAGGTTGTAATCCCATTTTTGGTAGACAAAGCGGCAAAGTGGTGGGAGAGCATTGCAGCTTCCATGGCTGAAAGGGGGCCAATCACATTGCAAAGGTTTCAAGAAGCCTTTTTAAGGCAATATTTTCCAATTGCCATGCGACTTCAGAAGCTGACAGAATTTGAAAACCCCACTCAAGTTCCAAATATGTCAGTAATGGAGTATTCGTTCAAGTTCCATGCACTAGGAACTTATTCTCTAGAGAGACAAAAAAAGACGAAATCGCTCGCCCCCAGCGCCCCCGTCGTACCTGTCCCAAGACCATCACGAGGAAGGTAAATCACGGTCTCCGGAGTAATTAGTGCACAGTTGGGCCGAGAATTGATACACCAAACGCTCAGAGTTTTAATCCAGTGCGCCTCGCGCGACTCGAACCCAGGACCTCTTAGACAACACCCCCATGTACTAACCACTCCAGATCCCCGTGGGGACACTAGGAACTTATTCTCTAGCGATCATGGCAGATGCAACATTAAAACTCCATCGTTTCAAGAAGGGCTTGAACACCAAAATTCAATCGGCTTTGGTTGTCGCGCCCTCAGAGGCCCGTGCTTGCTCGAAAATCGAACAACACCTCCCATGTAGGACGGATAATCTGGCACTTATACATACACACATCTCCACACAAATAAAACACAGCCACACTCGGCTGACATCTACATAGACATAACCACGCAGTTAAATAATTTGCATAATAAATGATAAACATATAAATAAATTTTCGTAAACTGAAATACAGCAAATCAAAATTCAACGGAAGCAAATAAATACACGTCTAAAGAAGAGTCAAATATCACCCGAAATGACAACAAAACCAAAATGACACTGATGCGATAGAACGCTACAAAAGTACGAAGACATATATAAAAATAATACTCAAACGGGGAGACTCGCAGCCGAATCCTATCCTGGCGGCACGAGACACAGTTATCAACTACCTAAAACAAAAAGAGGGACGAGGAGTAGTGAGTTCCCGGTGGAACTCTGCGGGTATAAGAACAGATAAATGCATGATAAGTAAAAAGGGTAAAACAAGCAGAGGGAAACAAAGGGTATACAGTCTCAGGAATAAAAAACATAAACTAAATACATCTGTACAAATAAAACATACATGAAAATCATGTAACACGAAGGGGCAAGATTAGAAATCCCCCTAATACCGTAATAAACTGCTAATATTGTCGAGCAAACCCAGATCACATAATAAATGCAAATCATAACCGTATATGCATGTCAATCAAATGCAACAATCATAGCTCAAACAAGTACAGCAAACACAAGCAAATGCACAATGCATAATATGCACATGATGTCATGACATGTACTGTACACACACCAACTACCGCTATATTGGTTAAGTTGAGTGAACAAGATATAAGCGTCAAAACCTAGGGTTATGCAAATACACCGCACTACCTGTGACCCTGAATGAAAAGCCATAACACCTGTGGCTTAAAACCCCAAAATACCTGTGGGGACTCTAAATACTGAAGGAGTATCAACTGTTTGCACAAAACTCCAACTAAGTGTGGCACAATAGAAAAATATACCCGACGATCCGTCTCAACCATAAGGGAGCCAGTGGTCGTCCACCTGCAAACAATACTATGATGCATGTCACTAATATGCACAACCTCAATCAAACCAAAATTATACATCAATACGATACGAAAATACAAATAATACCAAAGTAAATAAACATGCACTAATCTACTGGGTAGGGTTTATCTAATGTCAACCAAACCTTAGATAGGTCAAATGATTATTCTACAGTACATGCGTACAAGCGGTACTCTTTAGATCGAAAACCAAAAGATGAGACTGTATAACTGAACAATTGAAATTACTACTCAAAGGTCAAACAAGAATAAGTATCAAACAAGAAAAACAAGGTAAATAGATTTAAGGTGAAGCAACTTACTCAGATAAACAAACAACATGCATTTAAAGATAAATAGAACTATAGAAACAAGCAAGAAGTGCCCGCCTCATAAACGATGTCCGTATCAGAACTAAGGTCTCATCCAACTGCTGGTATCAAGTCGGGGGGCCTGCACCAGCATATAACATTTAGCTATTTACGTATGAAACAAATTGCTAAATAAAATCCCTAAGTCTAACTAAGATAGTCAGGCACGATCATTGTTTAACCATGGATTATCCTCAACCTGGCTCATTTATTAATCATGCTATTTCATTATCTTTTATCACCTAGGTTAACTAGGTATCATGAATGTACTAGCTCCAAATAAAACTCCAAATTAATCACTCTTCTTCCTAATCATAATTCAATTCCCAATCCCTTCTATTAACACACCTTTTGTAGATACCATTTACGTATTTTTTATGTAAGAAGGGCTCATCCCAAATGAAATATTTTGCATCTGCTAAAAACATCGTTCTCTGCTGAGAAGTGTATTCGGGAAGTGAAATCCTGCATGATAAGAAATTTACGAAGTCTGGATACTATGGTGCATCGGAGCTCTTTACTGCCAAATGATGCTCATCAAGAAAGGAGTCATTGATTGGTACATCATCATTATTTTCTTTATTATTGTCCTTATTTATCCATAAGAGGTGATTTGTAACCAAATTCTCTATTTTCTTTTTGTCCTTGATTTCTAGGTCAAACACCTACAGTAGTAATATCCATCGAATGAGTCAGGGCTTTGCGTCTTTCTTGTTCAAGAGATATTGGATTACAGCATGATCAGTGTAGATAATGACCTTTAACCCCACCAAGTATGATCTAAATTTATCAAAAGCATACACCACCACTAGCAATTCTTTCTCAGTCGTGGCATAGTTGACTTGTGGACATCAAGCATCTTACTAGCATAGTGATGCATGCAAGTCACAAGTATACGGTATGATCATCAAGTAATAAGATATCGAATTCACGAAGATTGGTGAGTAAGTATCAACCTACTTATCAAACTCAATCGTCTAGACCAAATTAGTGGATGTGAGTTCAGAAAACTACAATTCCTAGAAATAAGAAGGAAGTAAAGCAAAAGGCAACAAAATCATAAAGAAAAGGCAGACCGTGATCAGAAAGAACAAGGTAGAGAAAAGGGTCCGAAGACAGAATCAAGTATCAAAAAGAGAAAGTGATTCTAGGATTTCGATTTTACCTTAATATTAGTAAGCACAAGGGTCATGTTTAGGTTCTTGATCTCAATGTTGATTTGTGTAGATAGGTCATCCTATAGTATTCGATGTAAACTTTTGAAACAACACTGGCGTATCCCCCCTATTTGGTGCCTATTTCGGAAGAGACACAACTAGGGTTTGTTACCTAATGGGGACTTTGTTACGAGATCCTCCCCCCCCCCCCCAATTGATCTGATCCTTACTGCGTGACATCACAATTAGGTTGATCCATTGGGTTCTTTGACACCCTAGGGCCCCTCACAATCGGTCGAGTTGTACTTTCATGTCCCGACGCCTCCGCATCACAGTTCTCTACGATTAGGAAGATAAGGTTCTCCTGTCAGTTCATCCCTTAATCTTTATATGATAGCGATTCTTGAGCTTTTGGCGTTTAAAAATACACTAAAGGCATAACACAATTCAAGTAAATCAAAGAATAAGAATTCAAAACTTGAAATTAAGTATAGTAATTGTACTTACATAGCAGAGGGCTACTCTCTCATCCTCGAATCTAGAAATTATCCCATAAGAGTGGGGTTATAATCTAAACACATCACAAAGAAATAGTGAATCCAATACAAATTCAATAAAAATAGAGAAGAGAAGAGAAACGCTTAGGATTGCTCGATGAATCGTCTTCCTTGTCACTCCCAATCTTCTCTTGACGTGTGGATGTCGTTAGAACGCCTTGGTGAAGCCTCCTAGAGCCCTCTTGGTGCCCTTGGGCATCCCTAAATTGAGATAGATAACCCTAAGGGATGGATTTCCTTAAATAGGGTATTGAGGCGGTTACGCACCACGAGCATGCCCCATGCCCCTAGACACGGGCGCCCTTGGCACGCCCTTGTTGATCTACGATGGAAATTGGCACGCCTGTGCCTCCAGGCACAGGCTCCCATGGTGGTTACCACGGTCTAGCCACGCCCATGCCGCGGGACATAGGCGGCCGTGGTGGGCCTACTGAATGTGTCATGCCCGTGCCTCTGGGCACGGGTGCCCGTGGCAAGCGTGGGTGTTTCTCCTCATGATCTTCAACTCCACTTTTTACTTCAATTCACGTACTTGATATTCAAAATGCATGAGAATAGTATCCAAGTATAGGTGAATACAAAAATGAGACAAAAGATGTAATCAAGACGAAATTCATGCATGCAAAGTAGGTTTTAATAGCATGAAATCATAATGAAAAACTCTATATTTTTCATGCTTATCACATAATATATGGCATTTAGCTTTTTGTCTTTCCTTTGCCCTAATACTGCCCGACAACAAAATCACTAGCATCACATATGATTTCGAAGGATAGACTCCAGTCCAGGGTTTGCATTACTGGGGCTAACACCAAAACTCTTTTTATCTTGCGAAAGGTCTTCTAGCAATTCAGATCAAAATAAAAATCTGTCTTTCATGAGTAAGTTGGTCAATGGCTTAGAGAAGTCCTTTATGAAATGCCGATTGAATCTAGCATGTCCGAGAAAACTTCGTACCCCTTTTACATAAACCGCGAGGGGGGGGGGGGGGGGGGTAGCTTCTCTATCACCTCAATCTTTATTTTATCAATCTCCATGCCCCCTTTCAGAAATAAAGTGGCTTAGAACTATCATTTCTTTGACCATGAAGTGTCACTTTTTCCAATTCAGGACCAAGTTGACGTCTTCACATTTCTGTAGCACTTTAGACAAATTTGATAGATAGGAATCGAAACTGATCCTGTATACCAAAATGTCATCCATAAAGACTTCTATTATATCCTCGACAAAATCTGAAAAAATGACCATCATGCATCGCTGGAAGGTGGCTTGAGCATTACAGGCCAAAGAGCATCCTTCTATAAGCTAACGTTCCATATGGGCAAGTGAAGGTAGTCTTCTCTTGATCACTTGGGTGTATTAGAATTTGATAGAACCCTGAATACCCATCCAAGAAGCAGAAATGCGAGTGTTTGTCCAATCATTCCAACATTTGATGAATAAAAGGTAGGGGAAATGGTGCTTCCTGGGTCCTTTGTTCAGTTTCCTATAATCACATACACCATCCTGTGACAGTTTTAGTTGAAATTAACTCATCATCTTTGTTTTTAACCACTATCATTCCCCCTTTCTTTGGAACTATGTGAACTAGACTCACCCACTCACTATCTGAAATTGAATAGATCACCTCTGCGTCCAACAACTTTAGCACCTCTTTCTAACTATCTCTTTCATATTTAGGTTCAACCGCCTCTGGTGTTCTACTGAAGATTTGTAATCTTTTTAAGTAAAATTCAGTGCATACAGTAGGACGGGTTTATCGCTTTTTGGATTTCAATTGTGTATCCCAATACTTTTCTGTGTAATTAGTAGTGTAGTATATAAAAGATATACGAAATAGAAAAGAAAGAAAAATGATGCAAAGAAAGATTGTTAGATCTTTTCAGAGCAATCTTGCTCTGATACCAATTGTAGGATTGTAGAGTACCAAGAGAGGGGGGAGGTGAATTTCGATCGTTCGTAAATCTTTTTTTCGTAAACAAAGTAAAAGAAAAACAATAGAGTAGGCAGCAAAAATTAAATAACTCGTTTTCTTTTGCTTGGTTCGGAGCTTTCGGCGACTCCTACTCCAACGCCCGCAGTCTTCGACCATTCTCAATGAGCAATCATTATAATCCCTTCTCTGAAAACCTTTCGGAGAAAACAATGTCGTACAAGATATAAGTAAGTTAGTAACAACTTAATAACTCCCTTTTAAGATGCAAGTACAGTACGAATAAAAATAAATATACTGACAAGAAGAATAAATCTTGAGCGTATTATGTCGAAGAGCTTCCCAGCATCATAGCAGTAGATCGTGAGTAGTTCGTCGATGCAAGAAGAGAATGTAGAGCGAGTGGAAGTGTTTGTGAGCACTGGTCTTGAACTCCTTATATAGGCACAGTTCGGTCGACTGAAAAATCATTCAATCGATGGAACCCCGACCCACACCATTCCATGTGTACACTATTTGGCTGTGCTCGGCTGTCGCTGTAATAAATGTGATTTGTCGGCCTAATCTCTAATCGGTCGACGGATAGAACTTCTATCTGCGACCCCAAGCCATGTCATATATAGATCCATTGACTGATCCCGATGATCCGTCGACAGATAACTCTAGATATACTAAATCTGGTTGTGATTGAGGCTTGATCAGTTGACTGATCCTGGTGATCAGTCAACCGATCCCACGGTCAACATAGTTTGACCGACCTGCATGAAAATGTTAGCACTGTATAATATGTAAACTAATAACCCTGCAAAAAAGTGTTGGAACAGATATAATATGCATGAGTAATTTGACAGTAAGATCTATCCTGATCTCAACTTAGAAACCTCCATAGGTTTCTCTAGTTAGATTAGCATTTAAGGCTATCTCCTCGGGATCCGACCTCACAACATTCTCCTCCAGGACTTACCTCAACTCACTTGTCAAGCATCGAGTCCTCCAGACCTGTTTGGACTTAACCTGCTCAGTGTTTGATCGTCCGATCCACTAAAACTGTTTCTACAATACTAGATTAGCACAATAACAATAATAGTAATGCAAATAGTATTGATAAACCTACACTTAGATTTATCAAGATCCATTGGTCCGGTCAATCATGCACGATCGACCAAAAACCTTCAAAATCAAATTTTTTGGGAGTTCACTCCTCCAAGACTTCTAAAGTTACCTACCTTAGGGTTTCAATTGCCTAGTTTCACTCATTAGAACTTTCCATTATCTGGCTTCACTTACCAGTGTCCGACTTCACTCATCAGGACTTTCACCAACCTAGCTTCACTCACTATGGTCTGGCTTCACTCACTGAGACTTTTACTAACCTAGCTTCATTCACTAGAGTCTAGCTTCACTCACCATGATTTCAGCAACCTAGCTTCACTCACTAGAATTTCATCAACCTAGCTTTACTCACTAGGGCACAACTTCACTCACCAAGACTTCGCTTGCCTAACTTCTAGTTAGGATGTCACTTGGTAGACTTATCACCCCCTTGCCTAATCTCTAGTTAGGACTAGTCACTGGATAGACTTATCACCTGATTAGGTATTAAATATATTATTAAACAAATATCAAAACCCTAACGATTGATTGCACCAACATTACCAAATACGAATGTTTTACACTATAATGGTGGTCATCACACTATCAACTTGTCTTTCCAAAATCTTGAACCACACATCAATGGACTATAAACACTAAAATAATATATTCTAAACAAGATTTAAATTATAATCGCTAATAAAACATCCTGAAACAATATTTCAAAATAATATAGATACAAAAAAATTTTACATGGTATTTTTACATATTATACATTTAAAATATAAATAAACTAAGGATGGTAAAAAGTAGAAAAGATAGAAAATAGACATGGAAAAACGTGGAAGAGAATCAATAAGAAGAACATGGTTTATATGCCAAGTAATGGTCTATACCGAGGTATAGAGTAAACCCTAATCAAGGTATCTTCAATAATTAGAGTTTTAAATAAGTTTTTTTTTATGATCCCAATATGACACATCAATAATATGTATGAAAATTTATTGAAAATCTCTGGTAGTTAATGGTCTAAGGAGTTTTTTTGTGATACAGTTCATAGCATGAGTTGTATGACTTCGTACATATTACATCAATTTCGAGATAAAAAAGTAAGTTTGAGTTTTCACTACTATTTTTAAACTACAAATCTTAAATCTCACCATTATATACAATAGTTCAAGGCTTTTTATTCAATTTTTTTGATTTGATAAATCTCTCATAAATTTTGCATTAGATATGCCCTCAGTCTTCCTTAGAGAACAACTAGTTTTGAATGAAAAGAGTTGCGTGTATAATAGAACTTAACAAGCACAAAGCTCTATGCGACTTTTGAGTGGCTCGGTTACATCTATCGGACCCAAAAAAAATTCAATTTTAAAATGTGACTTGGATGCTTTGAAAATTGAACAGGTATTAAAAAAATTAATGAATCAATAAAGCATGATAATTTTTTTATATAAAATAAAAAAGGTATGAAAATACAAAATGACATGCAGAAGGATAAATTGTTAAGGGCATCATCAATGGTTAAACCTCTAAAAAAAAATTTTTTTTATAATTCTCAATGTGTCATGTAAATATCACGTCAAAAATATAAAAACCTATTAAGATATCTTCAATCGATAAAACTATCAATAAAGTTTTTGTAATTTTTAATATATCACATCACAAATATAACAATCTACTATTTTCTACACAATAAAAAGCCTCTATATAATTTTTAATGAGCCCTAAATTACAAATTACATATATATAATTTTCATTTAATATCTCTATATAATTTTTATTAAATATTTTAATTATTATAATCTTTAATTTTATTTATTTATATTTTTTAATTAATAAATTAATTAACTTATAATTTTTAATTTAGTTAAATTTATAATGTTTATTTAATATTTTAAATAATTATGACTATTAATTTAATTTATTTATAATCTATAATTAATTAATTAATTAATGTGATTTTTAATTTAATTTATAAATTTCATTTAATATTTAAACAACTTATAAATTTTAATTTAATTATAGTCATTTATATATTTAAATTTATCAAATATATTTATTTCTAAAAAAAATAAATATAATTTTAATCATTACTATTTATTCATCAAATAAAATATTATAATTAATTTATTTCAATTTATTTTTAATTATTTTGAAAGATCAAACATATAATATTATTGTATCATTTATTATTGGCTCTACTTTCAAGAGAGAAAAAAATAGATTTGAAAATATAAACATCCTCCTGAACTAAAAATCACAAACTCAAACTTCATGCCCACAATGATTTGAGCTTTTTTGTTCCATTTTTTTTTCACAAACCTCTTCAAAAACTTTACATTGGTTACATTGGAGTGCCCTAAGCCATTCATAATTGCTCCAACGGGCCCCCGGGGCTATGATGTAATGGTAGGGCGACTAGTCGTTAACCCAGGTATTCTCGGTTCGATCCTCGGCTACGGTGCATTTTGCAGGAATTTTTCCTCCGAATGGGGCGTGAACCCTGAGACGCTGGGCTTCTAGACCACCCACTGCGAGCGCTTCCCGATTTATCCGATGATCGATGGAAAACTTTCGTAGGGCCGGGTCGATCATCTCAGGTTCAATTTATCTACTATCTGATTAATATTTTTTTTTTAATTGCTCCAACGGCATCTATGGCTCCATAACTACATGTTTGTGGACAGTTGACTGACTATCCAAGGGAGCCACATGAATGGCATATTGAATGTTGCAGTTCAATACAGTACTGTACGACTGTTTATTTGGATCAATGGATCATAGATATTAATTCCCTTGCATGAGTCTCAATCTTCATGATAAGGGTATTGCATGCGCTCATCCTGCCACTGTGGACGAGTCTCACACATTAATAGCCTTAATTCACGTCACATTAGTCGCACCTAGCTCGATCAGCAGCTTCTTCATTCCTGAAGGGTAGTTGTTGGCTTCGAAGACCCTAATTAATTAATTGGTCCAAGGTCACGAGGCAACAAGATGTGTAGGCCAATTACTGCCATCTTTAATTGAGATATCTCCAGTTCCTGTTGCTGCATGCCATTAATCCTCAAGCAAACAGCAGGCAACAGTACGTAAATGCTGCATTAATGGAGGTGGAAGGATAGATCGATATATCGATGTGGGGAAATAGTACGTGGAATTGAATGCTGGGGATCGAAGTGCATGAAACCAACAAAGTAGAATTGCAGTAGGTTGTTCTTCAATGCTGCGTGTGGAGGAAGAGGATCGGAAGCTCTCAGTTTGTTTATTTCGTATAAGAATAATTAATAGAGGCATGACCCTGAATTTGTGTAAGAACACTATTCAAAATTTGATCGATATGATATTCAGTATCAGATGAGAAAAAAAAAACTTATATGTACAAGTGATCAATGGCATCATTAGTGCACGAAGCAACAACCCTTTGTGTAAAAAAATTAAACAAAAAAACTCAAATCATTGTGGACTTAGAATTTTTAGTTCAAGAGCAGATTTGCAATTTTTAAATCTATTTTTTTCTTTTAGAGGTAGAGTCAATAATAAATGATACAATAATATTGCATGTTTGACCTTTCAAAATAATTAAAAAATTAATTTAAAGAAATTAATAATAATATTTTATTTCATGAATAAATAATAATGATTAAAATTATATTTATTTTTTAGAAATAAATATATTTCATAAATTAAAAATATATAAATGACTATAATTAAATTAAAAAATCTAAGTTAATCAATTAAAAACTAAAAATTAAAAATCATATTAATTAATTTACTGATTAAAAATTATAAATAAATTAAATTAAAGATCATAATTATTTAAAATATTAAATAAATTTTAAAATTATAAGTTAATTAATTTATTAATTAAAAATATAAATAAATTAAATTAAAGATTATAATTATTTAAAATATTAAATGAAGAGAATAGTAGATTTTATGTTTGTAATGTGGCATTGATGTGACATGTTGGAAATTATCAAAAAAAAAGTTTATTGATAGTTTTAACCATTGGAAATACCTTAATAAGTTTTTATATTTTTGATATGGCATCTACGTGGCACGTTAAGAATTACAAAAACCATGTTTTAGAGGTTTAAGCATTGGAGATGCATTGGAGGTTTAACCATTCAGTTGGCTACTGTGAGACAAATATTACTATTATGGAAAAAGTTTGAATCTCGGTAAAACAGAGAAAAATGTCCTCCCTACATTAGTCAATTGTAACTTTCAGATTTACTTCTTCACAGACGGTCATAGAGATGACCGTATGAGACCGCTAGGGTAGCGGATTATATTCCACCTTTTTGCTACAATATTTTAAATAAGGGAACATATTAAATAACAAAAAAATTCAACTACTTATCCAATATTTTATTGGAAAAAGATTCAAAGAGATGATAGTTTCATAGTTCTATCATATGCTAATCACTTGCAGTATACTGCAATGTTATGTGTTCTACCCATAAAAGACTTTTTGTCATTTGTCAAATGTTAATTAGCTTGTTTATAGTGTAAAGAATTTTAACTTGTGTATAACGTAAGCAATGTAATGATGCATTAATTACTATTATTACTTGGTTTTTATGAGCGTAATTTCCAAGAGAACCCATGATAATTTGTATAGTTGCTCTTATCTTTATGATGTATATATTTTTCTAAAGAACAATGCTAAATGGCCTAGGCCACCCACAATTTTTTTTTTCATAATTTTTAACATTATTTTAAAAAATATTATTTTAAAATAAATCATGTTTTGTGGCTTTAATTAAAAATATACATATTTATATTATATATATTACTTATTTTATCATTACTATAGTAATTAACATATATAAAACATTTAATAGACTCAAATATAATTAAGGAAAAAATCAATTCTGGGTGGCTGCCACTAAGATTTACCGAATTAAAAATATACATATTTATATCAAATATATTACTTGTTTTATCATTAATCAACACATATAAAAAGTTTAATGGGCTCAAATATAATTAAGGAAAAAAATCAATTCTGGGTGGCCAAATTTACCGTTTTCTAAATAATGTACTATTTAAATTTGGAAAGTGCTAAATGACCATAATCTAGCTGGCTAGAAAAAATATTTTTTATAAATTTTAAATTATTATTAAAGATGTCTAAATCCAATTATATCCTTTAATATCTTTTTTCATATTAAATTAAATTATTTCTTACTTATTTTCATATCAAATTATATCCTTTTCTATTTATTTTCATATTAAATTAATGTTTTAACTTATAGAAATCCATTATGAATTTTTTATAAGTTTTAGAATCATTATTAAAAATGTCTAAACTCAATTATATTCTTTCATATTTATTTTCATATTAAATTATATCCTTTCCTGTTTATTTTCATATGAAATTAAATTTTTTTTATAAAAATTCATTCTAGCCGGCTAGATTCTAGCCATCAAGATTTACTGTTTAAATATATATCATGATTGATAAACTATAAGTTGATCCCTTAATTAACTTTTATTCATATAATCTGAGGACGGGTCATAAGGTGCCTAGGGGCAAAGTTGAGTTGGCTATTGCGGGGTAGATATTGTTATAATTGGCAAGGGTTCATATCTCAGCAAAGTCAAGAAAAATGCCCTCCCAGAGTGGTCAACTGCAATTTCTTAATTTACCTGGGTCGGTTGGGGTGGCGGATTTCACCATTTGCTATAATAAAGATGGATTGTAAGGGGCGTATGGGGTGAATATACTTTGCTACAATGATCGATGAATTTCAAATAACTATTATTGTTTATGACTATGAATACAATAGATATATGTCTCCAAATATGCTATTTAGAGAATCTTCCCTACTATAAATCAGATGTTTTTAGTTTTGAAGTTTTGGTTCTTGAAATCATAAATTGAAAGAAGAACAAAGGAATTTACAACCATACACACAACTTAAATGTTCTAGGATGTATAAGTGTATAACTAAAAATTAATATTATATTTTATCTCTTGATCGTAATGGTATTAATTATTTATTATTTGTTTAGACTTTGAGCCTATGGAAAGAAGGTAAAGGTTTGAAATTTCATTGGCTATTCTTTTCCAAAGGCCAAAATATTGAATTATATATAGATTGAACTTTTATGTTTTAAAAAAAATAATTAATGAGGTTTTTTCAACCTCTGACAATTTTATATTTCCAAGAGCACCCACACAAGATAGACCAACAATATCTATAATATTATTAATGTACTTATACTACAAACATGACTACTAGGTGACAAAAGATGATTCATTTGTCCCAACACCTCGTCAATCAGTCTCATGGTCAACACGGATAAGGTAAATCACGGGGACTACTAATCTGGATGTTATGGCTAGCACATGGGGAAGATGGGTACACTGGCTTTGTCAAGTTTGACCCCCAGACTTCAAGATGATAACATCCATGCCCTAATCATCAGTCCATCCCATAGGGACACAAACATGACAACTAGGGTTTGTTGGGTAGGAGGTCCAAATGAGATTGATTCTTCAGTAAGCAACCAAGATTCTTTATCCATATATAAATTATCAATCACAACATTTGAATGTCAATACTAAAACAAATTGAATAGATATTATGGAGACTTATTTTAAACATATAAATAAATAAACTTTGAGTGCATATCAAAGCTATTGGATTGTTTGTTATTATTAACATTCAAAATTGATATTATACTATCACTAATTGTTTGGTATAGTGGAGTTGAATCCATATAGCTTACTACAAAAACATGGGGATTGAATCTCTCTTTGGCTTAGCTAGGCTTATTAAAACCTTCCAACCAAAGTTGTTATTACCTCTCTTTCGTCACACTTCTCTAATTTCTCTTTGTATCAATCTTACCACTTCAATTATCTACAAAGAAAAATGGGCTTTAGATGTCAAAATGGAATGAATTCATACAATCTTCTAAAAAAAAGTTCATACACGATTTTACTTTGAATTAACACATTTTGCAATAAGTTCTCATGTAATATGTTTCCAACTCCTAAATATTTGACGAAAAATAATCCTTTATATTTTTTTAGTAAAGGTTAAGGGGCTAATTGATTTTATTTGAGATTAAATTATAGAGTTTTGCGAGAAAAATATGATTTGCATTATTGTGTTTTCTAGTGTTGTGATTACAAGTTTTTCTTAAAACATGAAGATTAAGAAATTATAAATATATGTCAAAAACATCTATGTCCTTACAAAATTGTCAATTGAACTAGTTACCTCAGGATAATGTTGAAAAACAAATGAATAGCTGTCTAATGCTATATAAACCTTAGAGAGCACTCCATGAAGTTGCTCGACTTGATCTCCTAACAAATCCACCTGATTCACGCATCAAAACAAAGGAGATTTTTATAAGACCTAACATTTAAGAAAAACAAAAACAAAATGATGAATCTTATAGTTGTTTAGGAGTCATGAAGTAGTTTTTATATGTTTTCACGCTTAATTAAAATTTAGTTAAAATATTGCTCAATTAATGTCAAAATAAAAATAAATAATGTGTAAATTCTCAACAAACATAATACAAATGGTCTTATCAAAAGATACTAAATGTACCTCACAAAATCTGAGTATTATATAGTTATTATAATTCTTCTTTCTAATAATATATATATATATAACTAAAATCCCCAAATCTAAATTAGCATTAACACACTTATCAATTCACATAAACCTTCATAAATATAAGATTGGCTAGAGTATCTCAAGCTGAGCTAGTACAAAATGCCAAACTCTCAATAACATTTTTAAAGTGAAATATTATTGAAGTAATTTTTGCATGAAATGAATAGTAGCCCATAAACAAATAAACAAGAAAATCGTTCTGACCTCTTCTTCAGCAATTTGAAGATTCAAACATCTTCTAGTGAAAGCCTTGTGATAGAGTAATTCATTTTTCTTGATATGATTTACATGCACAGATATGAGATTTAGTTGTTGTTTAAGATCATCCAATCTGCATATATTTTAACAGAATTTTTGTCATTTTTCCACTTCAAAATCAAATGTTCTAGACCTACTAACATTTTCATTTTGATTTATAGATGAGAAAAAAAATATGTCGGAATTATAAAAGACCTAAATGCTCAATCTGAAGATCGGTACCTGGTAATGTTTGTGCTTATCTTTTCACATGTTTGGAGACCAAAATTAACAACCACTTCTGATAAGCTTTCTATAGGGTTTAGCTCTAAATCATTTTGTTCGACACTGTCTTTGATGCCATTCCCCTTTAATTCACATGAATTGTGTTTAATTTTCATGTCATCCTTTGCATATGCCTCGGAAGAGTTATCCTTTTGCTTCCGAAAGACTAAATCGGTTACTATTTCTTCATGAGATTTCAAAATATATTTAGATTGGATATCTCCTAGAAATCTTCGAATCATGAGATTGGTTACATCTCTCTCCATATTCCAAGACCAACATTGTTCTTCCGTGGTCATTTTGAACTGTGATATCGAGCTTGCAATTGTCTCGATTGATGATCGAACTTCTTCCTTAACGGCGTCAATGGTAGTGAGCATCTCATCGAAATCCAACATCAGTTGTGCTATGTCATGAAGCTCATGTAGTGGCTTAAAACCATCATTATGTTTATTGTGATCAGTATCATTAATGGTCATATTATGCATCTGGTTTGACAAAATTTGCTTGCCAAACTCCAACTTGCTCCTAAATTTCAGCAATTGTTTGTCCACATAACATACTAATTCGTCGAAGACATGACCGTAGATTTTGCCGGCATTTGCATTGTCATTCCTCACTCTTTCGAGCCCAAGTGTGTTATGGAGTGATTTAACTTCTTCTCCCTTTAGATCCAAAGCCAATCGAAGCTTCATCTCACTTTCCTTCCTCCTTGCAATTTCTATGTCCTTGTCATCTATTGCAATCTTGGTCTCTTCGAGCCGATAATGGATGCGGTTCCTTGTCTCCAATAGATCGCACAATAGCTTCTCGCGGTCATCAGCGTTGTCAATTGCTTCATTGTTCATCTCATCTTGGACATACTTTAAGCACCATTCGAGTTGCATAATGGCCAATTCACAAAATCGTGATTTATGGATCAACCTTGCGATATCTCCTTCCTTTGTGCAACTCCTCTTATAAGCATCTTCCATGGCCGAGTTCACGATCCCCATCATGATCGAGTCTGCCACCATTCCTGACCGCCTGAGTCGACCGTCAAGGCCATTGAAGAATGCATTCATACTTGAAAGCTTTTGGACAAACTTTTGGAAACTACAAATTAAAATTTGGAACTCATGAATAGATTAATTGACAAGTTTCATTGGTGATAATTATTAAAGTAAATTGTTTTGGTGATAATGAGGATGAATTGGATGGATCAAGAAACATGTGAATATTGTCCACCTAAACTATAAGGAGAGAGATTGCCCATTAGTCTCCATGTATGTGTGATTGCCCATAAATTAAGGAATTATATAGAGATAAGCATAAAGTTGAAAATTATGTTAATTGTAATATTTTTAAGTTATTTGATTAGTTTAAAATCATGTTGGAATCTAATTAATAACCTTCCATAGTGCATCTCTATATTTAGATTCAAAATTTGAATAGAAAATAACCATGTGGTAGTTTTGGCCAAAACTACTACATGACCATTTTAAAGTTGTTTAATCACTTTAAAAGCATAATTCATTGATCTTCTAGAGTCCATCTATATATTCTTATTTAAAATTTAAGTAGAACATCATTTGTGACTCATTTAGTCAATTTGGAAGCATGTATATATTTTAATTATAATCTAGCTCCTAGAATTCAAATTTAAAAATTGAACAAAAAATAACTATTTGACCAAAACGGTTAGATGGTCATTTCGGACTTCAATGGTCTTCTAGAGAGTACCTACATTTCAAATTCAAAATATGAGCAAAAATAACTATATAGTAGTTTTGGCCCAAAAAAATAATAATATGGTCATATTTAAGTCGTATAGTTAATTTGAAAGTATATGATATTCTTTTAGACAGCATCTATATATTTAAATTTAGAAATTACTTAAAACTATTATAGTCATTTTTTTATATTTCATTACTTTTGTGAAAAAAAATTGGGTTTAAATTACATATTTTCTATCACTTTCATCTCTATTGCTTTTTAAAATATATATTTTTGTGATAATTTGATATCTATAACATTTGAAAAATTATATTTTTAATAAAATTTATATAATTTTTCTCTTTACTACTTTTTTTAAAACAAAATATATTTTGATGATTTTTTAGGTACCTTTTAAATTTGTGACTGTGTAGTAGATTTTACTTAAACAACTACATAAGCTTACTTAGTTGTACTTATTAGACCAATTTAGTACTTCTCAATGTATTTTTGATAATTAACCAAATGGCGCACTCATTAGGTTTCGGAAATTTTCAATCACACACCATACTTTGCATTTTACCAAAGGGCGCGCTTCTTTTTATTTGCGTTGCTTCACTCTTGATGATCCCCTAAATCTATTCATATTTTTATAATTTTAAATTTGAAACCTTAATAAAAATAAAGAGTAAAAACCAAAATGAAAAAAATAGTTAATTACAAGAGTAAAAAAAAAGGAGGGGAAGAAAATGAGAAGAAGAAAAAGGGAAATAAAATTAGCAAAACATTAAAATATTAAATAAAAACATAATTTAATATCTTAATTATTTGAGCATTTCTGAGATAAAGAGATTAGAGATTTGGACATTTTTCTAAATCCCTCTTTGAATATAAATTATATAATAATGGCTTAATACTATGGGACCGTTACATAGGCAAGGCATTTAATCCATGTTTTCATATCCCAACGACCCAATTTAGATGAGTGCCGGAAGTTGAGCTGCTAGATCGCTGCTTCTATCTGCGTGCCTGCATGGCCACTTATTAATAATAATAATAATAATAATAATAATAATAATTAATTGCGCTGTGTGTGGACGTACCGACGTAGTACGCCATCTCAATATAATTTATTACATGCATGCTTACCCTGTCTTCTCTCCTACACCTATTTAATTATTTTTATGAGATGGATGAACAATTAATACATAAATATTATTATCTTAAAATTTCAAATTCAAATTTAATAAAATTAATATGTTTGATCTCTCACGTATTAATTATAATATTTGAATTAATAATTTTTATAATTTATTTTTTCACATTGATATGAAATGAATGGACGAAAATATTAAAAAGACATTGCTATTATATTAATTCCCAACTCTCTCCCAGTACGGTACGACTGCTGCATGGCCTTCTTAAATGACTACTAGCTACACGCACGATAGCTATTAGCTAGCGTTGTGCATGGCCATGAATGCCCCTGCACAACGACCTTAGCTAGCTACACTTAACAAATTTTGTTCAAGTGTACGGCTATATTAATTTCTAGCTTATATTAATTACCGGTCACGAGCTCCCACCGTTTGAATTGATGCAGTGGTGCGGCTCGCGTTTGTGAACTAGTTAGGTTTCGATTTAAGGCATTACATATATATATTATGGGTAAAAGTAAAAGGATGTCTTTTTTATTATTAGAATCGTTTTTTTGTAATAGTTACATGGGACTTAATTGTACAGAGATCAGGGTCGTCTTTAGGCATAGGTCATTAAGACTTATGCCTAGGGCCTCAATTTTTATTGGGCCCCATTATTTTTGATATATTAAATATATTTTTATTATATATGTTAAGGGAATGGAAAAGAATAGGGTCTTAATAAAAAATTTACGTATCTCATTTTTTAATCAAAACTATAGATTTTATAAAAATCTTATTATTGTTCCAATGGATAAGTCATAAGGACTCTCTTTTTAATATTTTAAATTTAATTTTTATTATGTATATTATATTATAAGATCTAATGTATTCATCTTCAATATCTTTCAACCCTAGCCTTCTCTTGTTACATTTATTTTTTGTTAGCGACATTTTCTCTTCCGATTGGTAAGAACATGAATTAAAAAAAAATATCCATGCAATGCAAAATAAAAACATTAGTTTTTTTTCGAATTCCCCCTCTTCCCTTGACTAGCTCCCCCTCTTTGTATTTCTCTCGCTCGTTGATATTGGAAAAGAGAAATTACACCTAACCTGTCAAGTTGATCCGGTTGGTACTACTATGCTCCTTGCTTGATTAAGTTCAAATGTTGAGGGATTCATCCATATTGTGTTCGATCGAAATAGAGGATTTTATTATTTTTTAGCAATAGTGAGCTAGATATCTTTACCATTTCACTTCCTTATAAACATTAAGTTAGCTTTTATTTATATATAGTTACAGGAATAAATTTTTTGGTTTCCCTTTCGTTTGTATTCTATCATTTACAACTATTTTGGTTTTAGTGATGAAAAATATGATTTATTTTTTCTTTTGTTCTGTGCCTAAAATGATTTATTTAGTTCTTAATAAATGATAATGGCTGGTTTTATCTCATTATGGTTTTCATTTTTTAAAGATTATATTGAGTTATGTCATTTTGTATATATATTATTTATTTATTTATTTATTTTGGATTGCGGTGATAATGAGTTAAGGATGGAAACATGATTTTTTCTATTATATATTGTCTCATTTCATTTATTCCTTTTTGTAAGGGTTGTTATTTTCGTCATTCATTTGAGTAATTAGACATATTTTTTTATCTTTCTTAGTTTTCAAACAATTCTGAATATATTTGTTTTCGACCAAGTCGTTGACAGTTACAAGTCCGAATGAAAAAGGAGTAGAATTTTTTTTAAAATGTTAATAATCTATTTTTTCGCCTAGGGTCTTAAATAGGCTTGAGTCGGTCGTGACAGAGATTATAGATGTTATGCAACAATCCAATGAGTCAAGTAATTTTTAGGTTAATATTAAGTATAATTCAGTAGTTTTTAAGGTTTAAGATTAATATATTGAGTCCAGTCAAATGTTGTTGACTATCAATCATCACTACCACCGTCGACATTGTTCTCTAGCATAAATTAAATGACCGTTTCTCCAACAATTAATAATACAATCGATAGTGAGTCGAATCATCGCACTACCACTGTCGGCATTATTCTCCGACATAAATGACCGTTTCTCCAACAAGAATACAATCGATAGTGAGTCAAATCCTGACTATGTCATTATTAATAGTATGCACGATTTCATAATTATTAGTAGTTATTATCAATAGATGCTATAATATAATACTGACTAATATTTATCAGAAATTAATAAATTATTTATATTGTAACAAATATAACTCTTAACTACTAAATATAATGTTATCAAAGATGAAGTCACACTATGTGAAAATAGACAATAAACTTCAGATATTATCAAAAATAGCAATTATGAACGGTAACGATTATAACACAGTGTTATTGATAAAGTGATCATACACATTATTATTAGTGTTAGATCAAACTTAAAATTAAAATGTCCAGATTGTAATTAACTACTACAATAATAGTATCAAAAATAAAGATAGTTTTTTCAGAAACAAAAAACGTCGAATGTGATGCTATTTTCAATTTAAAAAATTAAATGATCTTTGATTTTTACCCAAAATTATGATCAATATATAATATTATATTTCAAGATTTTAGTCAATATTCTTTACAAAATGAGCTACTGATTTAGTTATAAGTTATTAATTAATTAATATTAGCTCGGTTAGCCAGCCAACCATATCTGCGTTCAGGTAGAGAGGCTTTAACTGGAGGCATTTAAGTGACTTTGAATGCTCGGCCTGTGCTCTGCTCTTAATGGGGTTGGATGAAGCCTATTTAAGATCCTCTTCCTCTCTCATATCACTATTAGCTATCTTCCTCTCCATCTAGCTCCCTTCCTTGGCAGAGAGCGATCGATCGAGCTAGTGAATTCAGGGCATGGATGAGCCAGACCTTTCGCTCGCCCTGTTAAGCAGTGAGTCTGATATGGTTTCCAGGAAGAAGAGGAAGCAAATGGCACTTGAGGAAGCCATGGCTCACCCTGCTGCCATCGACCTGCTCCGCCTCAGCGATCCTCTGCCGCTTGACTGGGAACAATGCTTAGACCTACAAGTAACTAATCATCTATCTATCTCTCTATCAATGATCTTTTTTCCAATTGATTTTTTTTTTTTTTGCCATATTTTGCAGTCTGGAAGAATGTATTACTTGAACAGGCAGAGGAGCTGGAGCAGGCCCAAGGAGCAAAAGCTCGACCTGGACCTCAACGTCACAGAGAAGGTAGATGATTCGTCTGCAGGGAATTACAACATGGTTGCAGTCGTGTGCGTTCACTGCCACCTTCTGGTCATGATCTGCAGTTCATCTCCGTGCTGTCCCAATTGCAAGCGCATGAATAATTCCCAGAGCACTGCGAGCCGAAGCAGTCGTCTGGCTGCTCCTGCCAAGACCTTGAAAACACTAAGCCTTCTCCATTAGGGCAGAGAGAGAGAGAGATACGTGCGTGCGGATCGATGTATATGGATGATGCATGATCAATTAGGAATCTAATTCGTTTTTGAATGAGAAGATGCATGAAGTACTACTGCTATGTAGCAATATCATTGTTCATTTAATTATTCTAGCCTTTTTATTTACTTTTTGGAAAACATGATAAAACTAGGATCGATGCAGGTGTTAGAAATAAAAACCAAATAGAGAAGAAGAAGAAGAAGAAGAAGAAAAAGAGAATATATTATTAGAAAGGGTGAGTGTACCTGCTATTTATTATATATATACAAGAAATTAATACATCTAACATATCAAACATGAATTCATTGTCAAATTTATTTAATTGATTCAATTGAACTTAATTGATATTTTGTTTGATTACTTTCAATTATATTGTGTCGTGCATACAAATTCAATGGGAGTTGATGAACATTGAGTTTGAATGTTAGCTGTAGGAACCATTATTGTGTCAAGTGGTTTGTAAACATATTGACGTGCGATCTACTTATTTTTGAAGATCTAAGATATATAATTGTTGGCTAGCCTTACATTCTAAAAAAAAAGGTGAAAATCACATGAAAGGTAGGATTTACAGAAAATAATTTGTCTTAATTTTATCACACCAAATTTTAGATACAATGGTTATAGACAAGCACAACTCGAAGAGTATAATTGATTCTAGATAACTTCAAATGATGCATTAGCAACGCTTATGTATTCTATTTTGGCACTAGAGAAAGAAACTACATATTGCCTTTTGGAGTGCCATGAAATTAGGTCTATGCAAAAAATATAGTAAAAGGTAAAAATCAAAAGGTGTCCCTTTAAAAAAAAAATAAAAAGGCGTCTCTTTAATGTTTTATCCCAAAAATATCCCTGAACTCAATGCTGATTGTAGAAGCTACCGGATAACTACTACAACATGTAGAAGCTACTGAATAATTGCTACAATATATTTAGGATGAGTTTAAAATTTAAGATTTATGATTTATAGCGTGTAGAAGCTACCTAGTAGCTGCTACAACATGTTTAGGATGAGTTTAGATTTAGGATTGTAGCAACTACATATAGTTTCTACAACCGTTTAAAGTGATTTTGATGAAGTATAAATAATTTTGATCAAGTTCATAAATAGTATTTTGATATAATAGTGTTCAAATACCCTAAACCTCAAGTCTTAGATCCTAAATACATTGTAGCAACTACTGGATAGCTTCTACACGTTGTACTAGTTACTAGATAATTTTTATATGGTATAAACCCTAAACTCACCATAAATACATTGTAACAACTACTCGATAGCTTCGACATGTTGTAGTAGCTACTCGATAGTTTTTACACGGTGTAAACTCTAAATTTTAAACTTAAACTCACTCTAAATACGTTATAGCAACTACTCAGTAGGTTCTATAAGTTGTAGCATTTACCTGATAGCTTCTACAAAGGGTGGGCTAAGAGATATTTTCAGGATAAAAACATTGAAAGGGTGCCCTTTGATTGTTTTTGAAAAATTGAAGCTCATTTGATGTTTCCCTTAATTTAGAACACTTTTTGATTTTTGCACTAAGTAAATCTACTAGTGGTGTGATTTATCTACATATATCCAATTCAGTATGCATCACTGTAAGCATAAAATTCTCGTGGGGAGTTTTGATATATAAAAATTCATGTAGAATAGTGTTTTAAGGTATATTGAAGATTTAAAAAAAAACACCTTCGCAATATTATTAGGTAGATGTAGACATAAATGGGGTAGGCACAATTGAATGTGAATGTAATATCAGATTGCTTTATGGTGACATATTGCAGTGCTCTAACAATGCTCCACTATGTAAGAGGTAGACATGACTATAGAAGGTATCGAGTAGTTAATGCAATTCGTGTGTAGAAAGGATGTGCTCCATTCATTTCATCTTGTTGAAACAGCCCAAAGATATGTTTGCTTTCAAAGAGAATACATCCTTTTAGATGAGGAATAAATTCACTATTAAGGAAAAACTAAGCATTGTTTGGATCTAGAATGGAAAATTCTTGACTGAGATGGTGGAACCTATATATGATTTACATATTTTGTACCATTCCCAATTATTAGAATATCATCCATATAAATGATGATGAGGTATACCGTGAAGTTGGTGGCACATTTATAGAAAAGAGATGAATCTATCTTAGAATCAGAAAATCCTTATGTAGCCAAGTGATTAGATAATGAAACCACGTTGACGATATTTTGTGGATGACTAAAACCTAATGACTATTCTAAAAAATACGACAAGAGAAAATTGATCGGATGCTAAGTAAAAAAGATCTTGACAAGTCAAAGTACTAGGCAAGACGAGAATTCAACCTTGCTAAAGCTAAAACAAATATATTAATCCACTACTAGGGTGTAGCAATTGAATGACTTACCTAGGCTTCAATTAACCAAGTCATTTTATTGTATAGGTGATCTAATAGCTCCAACTTTTCTTTTTTACAAAAAATGTTCGACCAAGTAGTAGACGAACCTAGATGATTGACCCGGCCCCAGAAAATTTTCCACCGGTCACCTAGTGACCGCCCCCACAGAACTTTTCTTTTTTACTCTTGTTAGAGATTTAGTCAACTGCCTAATTGATTAAGCGGTCAATTGGATAAATTGATTTGTAAACCAATTTAATGTTAGATCAGGTAGCAGACGAATCTGGGGTGACCACAGATAGCAGACGAACCAATTTTAAACAATTACATTGAGTGTCAAATGAAAATATTTTATTCATGAGCCAAAGTCAACTGAATACACTTGTTAATTGGCTCTCATAGGTTGATGTAGTGGTAGATCTTGAGAATAATTCCCAACGGATACAAAATATCTTGTTGGGTATCTGATTTTTCTATAAAAAACCACAACGTTAGGACAAATATCTCCATAATTCACCCCCTTCTAAAAAGGGAAGGATCGCTAAAGTGATGACTTTATCTTTTACTCCAATACATTTGTTAACCGGAAACACCTTTTACTTGATTTGATTATTGACTATCACTAATTTAATGGTAGTCTTTGTCAAATCAAGAACTACCCTAACCCAAGTCATAAGTTTCTTGTCTTTACAACTGACTTAACAATTTACCATTAGAACTTGACTATGCCGACAAGCTCATTTTCGATCAGGTCGTAACTCCCTCGAAAAGTAGCATCCTTCATTCTTCACCTACACAGTTTGCCGCCTCCAACTAACTAGCACCTCAATGCTCCCCGTGTCCTGATGATCCTTCCACGAACCTCAAGCCATCAAGCCAATTATCAATTTGGTCACGCTAAGTAAAACTCCACAAACTCTAAGCTACCAAGTCTCTGCACTATGAATTCATATGCAGATTAGAAACACGTGAGTCTAACTTAAACTCTTATATGAATGATTCATTCACTCTTATGTGGAGTGTCTGATCAATTTCTGAGTGCTACTGTAGTAGCATTGTGTTGAGATGAGGAAGCAATTTCATGCTTTAATGGATTCCAACTTTGATCTGATCTTTGGATATCCAGTTTCATTATCTTCTTTCCTCGAACTGCCAACTGATCGTGAACACGTTCGCTAGCCGAGCTGGGAAGAACTTATAGGATGGGAATGATCAATCAGCAAGTTTCTCCCGAACAGAAAATAGTACAATTTAGTCAATCATGTGCTTCTTCACTCATTCTAAAGGGCCTTGAAGAATGAGAAATTGTACCTTTCGTGTAAGAAGCCTTGGAGGCTAAAGAAGGATTTCCATGAATTGAACCACAATTAGTTCCAACTAGCCACTTTGTAGCATAAAATAGTACTAAAATGTTCCTATCAATTGCTCTTGTTTATATCTACAGGCTTCATAGAGCTATACCACCGCCGCAACTTGCGCTGCTACTGCACAAGGATCTCTAAAACATGCACATGCAACATGGCTCACTTAAACTATAGACGCACGTAGCATGACTCCCACACTTCGCAAGAACACTACATCTAATTAATCACTAAGCAATCTAACTCCCTGATACATCGCACCAGGATGAAGTTCATTGAGAGAATCCACATTTTTATAGCTGCTTAACTCTCTGAGGCCGGTCCAACCGCGGTGAGAAAGGAAATCATGGAAATCATCCTCAGTGTACAGTGTTTTTTCTTCAGTACGAACTGGACCAGTGTCATCGTAAATGCAAACTTTTATAGTTACACCTGACAAAATAAGTAAGCCGTTAGTGATTAAAGAGCAACGCTTTGAGCAAATTAGTGAGAGAAATAATTTTCTACACTAAATGAAAACTATAGTATCATTGCATTAATTGGTAACAAGAGTCTCACAAGTACCGGATCTAAGACATGATCCAAGTGCAACTGTTCAGTGCAATTCACTCTTTCCAAGAAACCTTATAAAAACATGACAAGCAATCTGCCAAATTTAGATGATTATAACAAGCAACACAAATTTTTCACCGCTGACAATCAACAGGGCAACAAATAGACTATTTCAAATGAAGATATTAGAATTCAATTACAGAAACACATGGTCCTCATGAAACTATAAAGATAACAATACATTTGATAGCAGCGGGTAGAGTGCTACGGTGCTACAATAACTATAGAACGCTGAATTCAGTAATATAGAAACGTCTACAACTCGCCTACCCATCAAAGGAAAACACCTAAACATTCAAGGACGCATAATATGTTTATCATACCTGGGAGCAAGGTGAGGAGGCAAAGTGACACGAAAGATATAAATTATTGATGGAACTCCATGTGTAATTTTGTGAACTTTTCTCTCCACTATCTGACTTTCCATTGAATTAAACAGACTTAAAGATCCAGGGAAAAAAATCAGATTGAAACAGTAGACCATTGTTTTTTTGTTTCAAAAATTTGGCAGTCAACTGGTTTTTTCCAAAACCTACTAACTGTAATCTTAATATTTAGTTAGTTACAGTTGTGTGCAAAATATAAATAGTCACATATGTTTCCATTGAATTAAACAGACATAAAGATCCAGGGAAAAAAATCAGATTGAAACAGTAGACCATTGTTTTTTTGTTTCAAAAAGTTGGCAGTCAACTGGTTTTTTCCAAAACCTACTAACTGTAATCTTAATATTTAGTTAGTTACGGTTGTGTGCAAAATATAAATAGTCACATATGTATGTTATTTTCACATTTTAAGTTTTCAAATTTAGTTTCATTAGTAAATAGATTATGAAGATCTATAAAATATTACTTATTATTAAGATGAATAATTTAAAGTGTCTTTTTCATAAATATATAGTTTGTTCAGTTGATCCAGGTCTATCAAATTAGATGCTCAATCAAGTTGATGTCTCAATTGGCATGTGTAGAATGAACTACTCTAACTAGTGATTTAGTGAGCTGGAGCTTGATCGGTTGATATCCATTCTGATAAATGTGGCACAAACAAGTAATTTACACACTCATTGGGTACTGCTACCCAATTGCCAACCAATGAACAGACATTATGCAGGCATATTTAGATGTCCAGCCCTTCTGGTTTAACTTCCAATTGCCTGACTAGACAAAAGGCAGGGATAGAAAGAAAATTGGCAGATATACTTCTCCAGGGAGTGTTAAGTGTGACAAATTTCTCTGTGTTCCATGATTCCGTAACCTAGAATCTTGGGTAGGCATCACAGGACAAAATGAAATCATTCATGTAGTGCATGAGTTTGTGTCAAACTATCAAATCCAGCATAGCATAGACAGATAATAACACTTGTTTCCTGAAAAATTGCCTATTGATCCTTCAAATTAATTTGACAGATAAAACCAAAGCTGCAATATCAATCTAATGTATCTAAATTGTGGCAAACAGTTGTAACCTCAGTATTGAAGTCACTTGTTCATTCCTGAATTAAAAACCATCTATTGATTTCTTGCTCTCATATCAGTCACAATTTTACTGTAGTTGTATTCTAGATGAATGATCAAAGAAACTCGCAATAAGGTTTTATGAAGTACTGAGAAAAAAATAATTTAATCAAACACAAGTTCTTATAGAAAGTAAGAGGCAAAATAAGTGTTAAAGTTAGCACTCCAGAATTTAAGAACAAGACAGGAAAAGACTAGGTCACAGATATCTTCAATATTCAACATAAAGAGTTCAGTACTTGAAATAGATGTAAAAGCATTATCATTACCCTCATCAAGATGCAGAGTATAGGAACCAAGAGGCATTTCTCTGTCAAAGCTGCGAACCACATTGTCTTCATCCTCTAACCAAAAAGCCCGTTTTGTTCTTAAACCAAATGCAGACTTGATGGCTTCCTTGATCGCGTCTGCAGTGCCATCAACACCAATTTTTCTCGAGAAATCACCCCATTTGACTAAAATGACTCTTCCAACATAAGGGGCACTATTATCTACATATTTAAAAAAAAAAATCAACAAACTAAGCATATTGTGAGAAAGGAGACACTTGCCCTTTATAAGATAATAATAATATGTTTAGGTTAGCAACACAAATAAAATGTTTTGAAGCGGACAATAGATGCAATATTTCCATTTTCTGGATGGGCATCCAAGATGGAATCAATGAATATCCAAGAAAATATTTCTAATATCTTAAAAAGTTCATTACCATTCACAGAAGCATCTCTCCAGTTCCATGGGGGAACACTATTAGCAGCAACAGCATCGGCTGCAGTTATAGCAAGTGGATGTCTGTCATGCTCTAGTGTTCTGTCAAGGTTTAGCGGTGACCTACCACCTGTTAGAAGATTACTTAAAATCTTACACTTTATTGCAACAAGCTTGGATGAGAAAATTTACTCAGGTACATGTAGATAAACATTCAATTCCTATCAATAGGATGACAAGGAAGCTTATCGCTATTAAATATCTTAAGAAAAATTAAAGGCGATTCTATACAGAGTACTCTAACAAGAAATTTGAATAACATATTTTCTCTTTACATGAATCTTAATAGCAATTGGAAAATATCTAGTTTGAGTGCAAAATTGAGTAGCTAAAGAACCAGAATCATTAAAGACAAAAACTGGGCAATCCAATCAATGTAACCAGTTCCCAGAATGCATCCCTTCACTGGCAAGGGAAAGATTGGTGATTTGAGAGATCCTAAATTTGCCATTGAAAAAAGCCTTGTACACAAAAATAAAGTTCATTATTTCTGATAAAAGCACAAAGGAGTTCATAAGATTCACAACTCCAGTTTATCAACTGGAAAGGCTAATGCTAGTTACAGCAAACTTAACACTATTTGCCTTTTGGAAAAGAGTTGTAATACAACACCAAATACTTCTTTCAGCCAAATTTTCTGTCATCTATGTTCAGCTTCGGCATTTTACATGCTACTCGAAGAATAAATGTTGGCATTCACATAAGCTGCCTATGAGGGAAGAAAACTGACAAAGACTTTCGCAGATGACAACCTGCCTTTCTTTTAAGCAGAAAAGGCCTGGAGAGAAGGAAAAAAGAGAGGGAATTTTTCTCCAGTCTTCCTCTATATTGTTGCTGTCCAATTTGGACTGACAACTAATTTCGCATGCAATGGAACTCAACTCTGAATTTAAAAAATCTGAAAAAAAAAACTTTTAAAAATATTTTTTGTTTTTGACAAATAAAAGTTTGACATTTAAGTAAAAGGAAAAATATTTTGCAATTTCTTTTTTGAGTTTTTCCTATGTTCTTTCTTTCCTTTGTAGGAAAGGAGATATTGGATTTAAGTGACAGGCTATAAAAATTAGTAACTCAAACAAACACTAAGCTTGTCAGGCTATCATAGCATAAAACAATTATTTCTTTTTTGAGTATTTTTTTTCTTATGTTCTTTCTTTCCTAGTCGTTTCCTTCCTTTGTAGGAAAGGAGATCTTAGGATTTATGACAGGCTATAAAAATTAGTAACTCAAACAAACACATTTAAGCTTGTCAATGCTATCATAGCATAAAACAATTAGTGCAATTGAACGTCTTGAAGAGAAATGACAGCTAAAAGGAAAATTTGTTATATTTTTTCTTATTATTTCAGCGTCCAACATAACTAAGGTGCAATTCTTCAGAACATCCATTCTTGTTGGATGAACAAAACCTTAAATTCCCAAGGATATTATTAACTAAGTGGATGTTTGATTATGTAATATAATATGGCATCACATTATCGGACAAGTGATTCCCAT
Source organism: Boesenbergia rotunda (assembly GCA_024364735.1). Lineage (NCBI taxonomy): Eukaryota > Viridiplantae > Streptophyta > Magnoliopsida > Zingiberales > Zingiberaceae > Boesenbergia > Boesenbergia rotunda. The sequence continues at coordinate 178,881 of JAGFNQ010005098.1, forward strand.
TAATTAGTTCAGAGACAAGTGAAATTAGTATGTGTAGCTCACCTGAGATATTATTATCATATATTGAAACTAGCATATCCATTTGGCAAAGCAAAATATTGCTAATAAAAACTATTCAAAACTCTCGTTATATGCATGAAGCATTCATGCAAATGTCTATTTCCATATCAAAACAATGCAAGTATTTATTATCACAATAAATATATTTTATACATTAGGTGTTAGTTATTTATCCTAAACTCTGGTAGTTATATCATCTTATCTTATTGTTTTTTATATTTGGTATCAATATAGGTATCTAAGTTATGTAAATTTTCCCTAATCTATCCATTATCAATTTGTCATCAGTTAACACAAGTCTTGCCTGTGTGATTGACCTAATTGTGAGAGAGTTGCCACTGCAATACCAGCATGTCGTAATGAAGTATTGGCTTAGGAAGAAAGTTCAAAGGCTAAATGAATATGGAATAAAGGCAAGGAATTTAGGTCCATGTCTTCTCTTTTTTGCACTTGTGTCCATGTGCTATATGTACAGAGTATTTAAAACGCCTCCCACCCTCTAGCCACTTGGCGGTGGCTATAAGTTGACCCCGTGATTTACCTCTCTTTACATAACCTGGGGACGGGCTATGAGGGGTGCTTGGGGCGAGCGTAATCACCTTTTGCTACTATATGTACAGAGTAACTAATCTTCCAAGAAGGTGAACGGGTAATTTTCGAGAATATGAACCAAAGGTATATTATCTCATCCGTGTGACTATGGTGAAATGTAATACCTCTCTTGAATGAAATGAGTTTAAGGGTGTCCAACCAAATGAGAAAACTTTTGATTAATTAATATCAGATATCAACTAAGCACCTCTTGAAGAAAGGACAAACAATCAGTCAGTCAGTTCAGTGCTAGAATTAGTCTAGAATTTGATATCAGTCTTTTAACAATTTATGCTGATCTGAGACCCATGGAAGACACAAGCAAAGTTTCTAATGAAATGCACTATAGGGAGATCATCTCTTGAAATGCTTAAGTCTCGGGATCAGCTCAGGATGAAGAATGTCAAGCTTCCTCCTTTCTCATTCACAATCACTGCAAGGAAGACTTTTAGGGGCCTAATGTGTGCAATCAACATACTCCAAACAATCTTGACCAATGGTCAGTATTTCCATTTTGCAAATTACATTGTATCTGGTCAAGAGATGAAGGGACATGGAATGAATGGGTATTTGGGAAAGAATTGAGAAGATTTGGGCGTGTTTGGTCAATCAGAGAACTATAGTTTTAGAAATACAACTGATTGGCTGTTGGCAAATCAAAAAGGTGCTTTCATATTTGAAATAATTTAAATATTTTGGGTATCAATTTGGACAAAAAAGAAACATTACAAATATATTTGTTTGAAAATTCATGATAAAATAATCATCTTGCTCCACTATGTACATTAAATGTAATGTTGAAATTTATGAATATAATATTGTTTTCGATACAGGATCATAAATATATGAGCATATCATAGAGTTTATATAAAAAACACAAGACAATTAATTTAACTATTAAACACAATATTGAAGCATTTATCTTCTTTGAGAAACAATATTAAAGCATCTGCAAAAACAATTCAATATGCCTAAAAAGATTATAATCTCATTAATGAGATCAAAAGATAACATATCAATGTTTCAAAGAACGTTAATAATATTTTTTTAAAAAATTATGGATCGTCTCCATAGAAAATTGTAACAGCATGCAATCCTATAGCTGATACGGTTATTTATTTATTCATGATCATCCATTCATAAAATGAAAAAAATAAAATAAAAGAAGGAAAGCGCAAGGTAGCAAAATTAGCTATAGTGTCAATTGGGGGTCGGGGGGGATCAGTGGAAAAAAAAATTAACTAAAAAGAACGATTCAAGAAAAAGAAAAAGACAAGACCGACCGAATAACCGATTCAAAAGTCTTTTTCGCCATTCCTATAATTCTTCACTTTATCTCAAATTCATCATAATCATACATATGATAAAATACATAAAAATATTAATCAAAAAAATGATTAACAAAAAATCCACAAAAAAAATCGGCAACCCAAACCACCCTAAATTTCAACCGAAACAACCGAACCACCGAACCGAAAATTTCAACTGAACCGATTTTTCGGGTCGATCGGTTGGTCGTTGGTCGTTGATTTTTGACACCTAGCTGATACTACATTGTTCTTTATTTGCCATACATCTATGCATAGAAGAAGAAAGAGTGATTTAGACCAAAGGAAATTTATGGCTAGCCTAGATAACTCATACATTGACGTTCACTCACAATTACTTGTAGATGGCATAGCACCATCTTTTACCAAATAACATGGCTGGGGTACTTTGCGATGCCCTTGTGCCCTCAACTACCTCTTTGCCTCCATATGAAGAAGTAGCTCTTACTGCTCCACAAGATTGGAGAGGTGGCAGGCACGGTTGTGGATGCAGATGTAGTTCATATCCACCTAGCATTCACTATGATTGTACAACCATCAATTGAATTGTTATTGAGAGTTCGAAAAATCACCAACTTTATAGCTTGCTATATAAGCCAACACACTTTATCATCTTTGGACTTCACACCAGCATGCACAACAGCAATTATCAGCTCTTTCAGATATGAATAATTACAGGAATTGCTCCATAACTCCTTTTGTTTATCTAAATTTGTAGCAATTACTTCTACTTTTAGTAACTTCTTCAGTAAAATACAAGACACCACCTGCTTTACACACTTCATCTTTCCACTCTACATTCATATAAAAGGACAAAGTTTTACATACCTCCTATATTACTCTTGGATAAAAGTCTTTTATTCCAAAGTTTACTTATCATTCATTGGCACTCTCACAGATTGTTGTGTACCTTCCTATCCTTCTTATTGTTTTTAAGCATCTTGCAAGAATTTTTCCTCCAAATGGAACGCGAACCCTGGGACGCTGGGCTTTAGACCACCCACACGAGCGCTTCCCGATTTACCCTGACGGCCGGTGGGAAACTTCCGTGAGGCCAGGCCGGTCGCCCGAGGTTGGAAAAACCTCGTTAATCATTTTTTTTATTGTTTTTAAGCATCTCTGAACAAAAAAAAAACATGAATCTGATGGATTAGACTACTTAGACAGACAACTCTCCTCTAGAGCTCTTACTACCACTAGCATTGCTTCATACCAATGGCATTGTCAACTTGGTCGTCATTATTCTAAAACAAAATATGCTATCATCTTCTACCCTCACTAATCAAGTTTCAGTGTGAAACATTCAAGTTTGGTAACAGCACTAGGATCGTTGTGCTAATTATGAGCTTGCTTTTTCTCCCTTTGGCCTAACTTTGAATGATGTGGAGCCCAAGCCCTAACTTAGCAACTGGATTTCGTTATTTGAAACCTTATAACTATTAATGTACAATTTTTCACTTGTATAAATTTTATACACTGATTACATTCTTGAATACATTCAAACACTCTTCAATTGGTTTAATTCATTCACCAAACCATGTATTCATATCCCTTTCAAAAGATTGGTGTTGTTGAATGCAGAAATCGTCTGCCTGATATTTCATGTATAATGATGTTTCATGTCCCTAGTCTAACATAATTTTGGGAAGGGAGATTCTTACGTCACTCATTAATAATGTCTCTTCTTACATACCTAATAGTAAAACTACGCTTGCATGTTTTTATCCCAAATAAATTAACTTCTCCTTACCATCAGTCTTTGGTAATCTATACTTTGTTCACGATGTTAGACTTGAACACAACAAATAGAGCCCTAATCCACCCATTTCATCTTCCTTAAGTGCTCTCTCACCCAAAGGTTACAAATGTCATGATCCAGTGTACTACCACCAAAACCACCAACCACTCCACCATTATATTGTTGACCAAGAAAATACCTTCACGAGATTCTAAGCCTCCAACAACCTCGTCTAGTGATCCTTCAATATCAAAGCCCCTATCCTATATTGACTTAGCTAGTGCTCTCTAAAAAGATTAATGTACTTCCACTATGCACACTATTACCAACTTTATTTCCTTTAAAACTTTAAGTTCATCTTTGTGTAAGTTTCCCATGCCCTTATCTTCTGTGAACATTTTTAAGTCACACCACAAAGGCTCTAGGCAATCCCCTATTGAAATTAAGCTAAGGATGGAAGATGTCTAATCTTCAATCACAAGTAGCAAAGGAACTTGTTCTTTCACCCTTGACTCTACATATATCTAGCAAATGAATTTGATCAAATTAATCATTATAGCTTATGACTAGTTACAAAAGAATAGATCATGTAGACCAAAAATGTAGATTACTTTAAGAAAGTCTTCTCTATAACTCACCTCAAACCAATCTATCTACTCCTCTCTTGCAGTAAACAAGAGTTTACAGGTGTTTTAGATGATGTCTAAATGTCATTCCACAAGGCAGCAAGCTTAGATAGAGCAACTTCAAGGGTATATTACTCAGGTGAAAACTAGGATATATAAAAATAAAAAAGCAATCTAAGATTTTAAAAAAGCCCACAAATGTGGAAGATAAGTTCTCAAGAAATCACTTTAGTCCCAAGTGAAGCTAAGCAAATTTTCAACTTCCAACAGCACCTAGGTTGCAATTTTGGCATTCATGATAATCAAGGTTTAAAAAGGCAATTTTAGGTGGTGGTCAACATTAAAATAGAGTATATATACATTAATATAAAAAAGACCAATAATACATATAACAAAGTGTATACAAGTAACAAGCAAACAAGTAGTGAATGATAAGTAAACACATAACAAAAAACAAATTATACTTGATATTGCAACAAGAAAGCATAAAACACAACAAAATATAAGTACATAACAATATATCCAATCAAACATGTTATAAATAAACATAAAATTCAAGTGAATCCACCTGAATGAGCTGATTAGGTAACTAGAGTTTTATTGTTTTTGTTGGAATATTCAACAGAATATTTGTTGAAATATTCAACAGAATATTTGTTGGAGTATGCAACAAATACTTTTAATTTTAAAAGTATTTGTAAATTTTAAAAATTTGAAAAACAAAACATAATTTTTTACACTACAAGATAAAATTTTAAAGGTGGATATGAAAATTATAAAAATATACGAATTGAAATGAGCAAAAGGAGAGCCTTGGCGCAATGATAAAGTTGTTGCTCATGAGGTCACGGTTCGAATCTCAGAAATAGTCTCTTGCAAAGCAAGGTAAGGTTGAGTATAATAAACCCTTCCTGGTGCACCGGGCTGCCCTTTATAGGAATTGAAATGAGCAACTTTAAAAAATAGATACAATTTAATATAGATGATTACTACTTTGCTATTTATACTTTATAGAAACCAAAAGTTGTTAAAAATAAAAAATTAAGTTCCTCTTGATGGTTATGATCATAGTAGATATGTTCTCTACAATAGTTTTTGTTTCCAAAAAAAATGAAAAGTGAAATTGGAAGATTTTTAATTTCCAAACAATCCCTTAGATTCTTGAATATGTCGAACAAACATGAGATTAGTATGATCATGCCCTAACCTACATGGGATTTTTAAGAATTCACAAAGCAATTCCCTTTTGGTTTTACTAAATCCAAGAACCAAATTATTCAAACATCTACATATTATATTACACAAACTAGAATACAAGTGTTTGATCAAATGCAAATACAAAATAGAGCTTGATGTCAGTTAAAGTAGACAATAAAAGAATAGTATTTGCATAAATAATTAAAAGTCCACCCATGCAAAGATGACACAGGGAGGTTCATGACATAGCAACCATATAAAGGAAAAAAGTATAAGAATATGGTTTAGAATAGCATGCTAATACCTTCGACAGATCCAAAAGGAGTGTTTGCATCTTCAAGACCTACAAGGAAATGTGTGAATTAATGGCAAGTAATGAGAGGCAGGAAGATAAAGCAACTGTCATAGAACCAAATCCTCAAAGTAGCCTGGTCATGAATGTACAATTATAATGCACCAATATAAATCGCAATAAAAAACCAACAAAAAAATTTATCATATGCAGAACATAAAACAAAAGGTACTATACCACAATTTTTACAGGATAGTGATATGATCTCCGTGCCACATCAACAGCCCATGGTGCCACATAAGAAGAACATCATTTATACATATTCTAGAAGAACCAAGAAAGCATAACACTTGTACTGCAATGCATAAAATAAGGAAGTTGGTTGTAACTTCCATTGATAAGTACAATCTATTTATATCTATATATAGTACTTGGGACTAATAAGGAGTTATCGCTAAAACATTGTTATTTGTTTTCCATATTAGGAGGATTCTCCACTCCATAAGGTCAAATGTATTGTAAGAATTCTTCATGACATCAGTGAGATATATATTTGTTTCCCTTAAGACAAATTGTCTCTAACAATTTGGTATCAGAGTCATAAAAATCCTTACCCACATCCATTGTCACAATGGTGAATACTCGATCAGCTTCGACTCCAGATGATCCTGTACAGTCTTCTCCTCCGCCTAGACCGGAGGCCATCATACAACAACTTACGCCTATCAATTTCAAACTTAATAGTTTGGATGCATTAGCCACTGATGTGGCTATCCTCAAATCACAAACCCATATTCCTACGATGTGTCATACGAGCCGCAAGAATGATGATCAACAATATTAATCCATATTGACGAATATGACAATTCCTGGAAGCATAATTTTTCACGTAAACAGCACACCAGAATGGATTTCCCAAAGTTTGAGGACAGTGATCCTCGAGGTTGGATTCTCAAAGCTGAAAATATTTTCGTTATTACGAAACACCTAAGGACTTGAAAATAGATGTGACTACCATGTACTTAGATGGTGATTCATTAGATATATTCACCTGGATAAATAGTGAGCGGGCGTTGGTATACTGGGAAGATTTAGTTAAAGCCTTACAGGAGAATTATGGTTCGGCCGAATTTCAAAATCCTGATGAACATATTTGTAGTATTTTGCAAACTCACGGTGTTCAAGAATATCGCTAGGAATTTGTTAAAGGGGCTGCTCGTGATCAACATTGGCTAGAACATTGCCTCCTAGGTGTTTTCTTGAATGGATTACATGTTTTCTTGAATGGATTACAGGAGGAAATAAAAACTGATGTTCGCATCCACAAACCTCAGAGTGTTTATATAGCAATGAGTCTAGCCTTGGAATATGAAACAAAATCAAAGTTGGATAAAAATTTCAAGGGTGTTTCAGTGGCTGTGTAGGGTTGAAACAACACCAATTACATTCCCCGCCAGAATACCAACTTCAACATTAATTGGTCTTTCCCATCGTCTCATCTTTCAAACACCGCTGCATCAACGAAATTCTGGGATGCAGAAAAACAAGAACATTGAGACAAGGGCCTTTGTTTCTATTGTAACGAAAAATTCAATCCTGGACATCGCTGCAAACCAATATCATTTATTAGAAATTGCTAATAATGAAGATAGGGCTTTCCGATTAGAGGAAACATATGAAACTGAAATAAAGGGACAAGAGGAAGACATGGCAGAAATCTCTTTTCATGCTATTCTCGGTAGTTATTTCGGCACTACAATGAAAGTACAAGGAGCTCTCTATGGTCGTCCAGTGCTCATCCTCATTAACAACTGTTCCATGCACAATTTCATTTCTAACAAGTTAGTTGACGACCTTCGATTGTTGGTACAATCAACGCCTACATTTGGTGTGCAGATTGGTAAAGGAGAAATCATTCGTTGTAGCAAAGTTTGTAAGGCAGTTAAAGTGCAGTTACCAGGGTTGACTATACTCCAGGATTACTATCCTTTATCGATTGGAGGGGCAGATCTCGTATTGGGAATACAATGGTTAGCATCTTTAAATACTGTACAAGCAATTTGGAATAAGATGTTTTTGATTTTCCATGTAGAGGGCAACAAGACAAACTTTCAGGGGTAACAGCACCATCTAATTCAGAATCTATATTCCAATATTTGGCTAAGAAGCTACCTGTAGAATCTGTCAAGTAATTTATTATAACAATCAGAGCACAATCTGCCAACACTCCTGCCAAACAACTGATTACAGCATCTCCAGTCAACTAATTATTAAGCCGATTTGAGGTTGTGTTTCAAGAACCTAAGGCCATCCGCCCTTTAGAAACCACTTGCATTCTATCCCGTTAATACCATTGGCTACAAGACCAACCATACCGCTATCCTCATTCTCAAAAAATGGAAATTAAAACGTAGGAGGCTGAATTATTGAAATTAGGATTTATACGGCCAAGTACTAGACCGTTTGCAAGTCCTATACTTTTAGTGCAGAAGAAAGATCAATCTTGGCGCATGTGTATGGATAATAGGCGCCTTAATCAAATTACTATCCTGATACATATCCAATCCCCAACATAGATGAATTATTGGATGAATTACATGGTGCCACGGTTTTTTCCATGATCGACTTGCGCTCAGGCTATCATCAAATCTGAATGCATTCTGCTGATATATTCAAAACTACATTCCGGAATCATTCGGGACACTACGAGTTTATTGTCATGCCCTTTGGTCTTACGAATGCTCCATCTACATTTCATTTCAAGCAGTAATGAATGAGTTATTTCGGCCTTATCTAGGTAAGTTTATCTTGGTTTTCTTTCACGACATCTTAGTGTATAGTGTTGATGCTAAACAACACGAGCAACATCTGTCCATCGCTTTCCAGCTTTTGCGAGACAATCACTTTTATGCTAAAAAATCCAAATGCCTATTCCAACAACCACAACTATCCTTCCTTTGCATACTATCTCATGCAAGGGTGTAGAGATGGATTCGGATAAATTACAAGTTATCCATCATTGGCCTCTACCAAATTCTGTGAAGAAGCTACGCGACTTTCTTGGCTTCATAGGTTACTACCAGCGATTCATCAAGAACTATGATCTGATTGTCAAACCTTTAACTGATCTCACGAAGAAGAATAACTTCAAATGGCATTCAGCAGCTACTGCAGCATTTCAAACACTGAAACATGCCCATACATCTACTCCAGTTCTTCATTTACCTAATTTTGATGAAGCATTTACCGTTGAGTGTTATGCATCATCAGACGGTATAGGAGTCATTCTTTCCCAACTTTGACATCCCATTTCTTATTTCAGCAAAGGTTTATATTTTTCAAACAAACTCAAATCTACTTATTGGCATTGGTATTGGCATTACTAAAATGGAAGCATTACATGTTGGGTTGGGTTGTCACTTCTAATCATTGTAGTCTCAAGATTTTGCTCGACCAACGTCTTACGACAAACGAACAACAGCGATTTCTCTTGAAATTGTTGCCATTTGATTTCTCCAGCATTTACCAAAAAGGTGCAGAAAATACAGGAGCTGATGCTCTATCCCACCTACCTCAACATGCTGCCTTCTTGTCAATGGTCATTCCTTTCCCTGTGGATTTTCTGGAGCTACAGCAGACATTATTACAGGTCTCATACACATACCCTTAAAACAGATATAGATATTTCCTCGGATACAAAGACACATCCAGATTTTTCTGTCATTGATCACTTACTATACTACAAAAACAAGCTTGTCATCCCTGAGCAGTCTTCACTACGGCAAAAATTATTGGTTGAATTTCATGACACTCTCACTACTGATCATGGAGGCTACCTAAAGATTATGCATTGCTTATCACAAAGTTTTTATTGACCACGCATGAAGCATAAAGCATAAAGCATGAAGCATGAAGTAAAAGCCTGGATTCAAAACGGTTTAGTTTGCTAACGGTTTAAATATCAAGCTTTAGCTGTTTGCTACAACCACTACCCATACCTGCCGAAGTCAGGGATTATGATACTATTCTGGTTGTAGTTGATAGATTGAGTAAATATGCCCATTTTGTTTCACTATCTCGCCCCTTTACTGCCAAATCTGTTGTTCACCTATTCAGCAAGAAAATTGTTCGTCTCCATGGGATTCCTCAGTCTATTGTGCCTGATAGAGATGTGATCTTTCTCAGTGCTTTTTGGCAAGAATTGTTCAAGCTCAGTCACACTCAACTCTACATGAGTTCTGCTTACCATCCACAAACTGACGGACAAATTGAAGTTGTGTACCGCTGCCTTGAAACTTATCTATGTTTTTGTCTGTGAACAGCCTCATTCTTGGTCCAAGTTTTTATCTTGGGCAGAATATTCATATAATACTGGATTTCATAGTTCTTCTGGCACTTCTCCTTTTCGCATTGTTTACGGAAGAGATCCTCCTCATTTGCAATCTTACATTCATGGCGAAACTAATACTGCTGATATTGAAGACTAGTTAATAACACGGGATGGTATGCTACGCACATTGAAGGACAATCTTCTCAAAGCTCTGTCTCGTATGAGGTGCACATCAATTCCAAATGGCGTGATCTCCAATTTCAGGTTGGTGATTTGGTTTTCTTACGTCTCCAACCTTATAGACAACGTTCCTTGGCCAAGTATGAAAAGCTGTCACCCCGATTCTTTGGGTCGTATCATTAAAAAGGTTGGACCAGTTGCATATAAGCTTGCTCTTCCACATTCTTCCAAAGTGCATCCAGTTTTTCATGTTTCTCTCCTACGCCGCGCTTATGAACAACATAACACTTCGCCCACATCGTCGCTTCCTATCAATTCTGAATGGGAATGTTGTTGGCACCTACCACTATACTAAATCATCGCTGGATCAATGAAGGTGGGTGTCCCTCTTTGGAACTCTTAATCCAATGGCTTGATAGACCTCTTGAAGAAGCTAGTTGGGAGAATTATGATTTGCTCGTTGCGCAATTTCCCTCATCCCGCATTGAGGACAAGGCTTCTTTCGAAGGAGAGGTATTGATATGATCTCCATGCCACATCATCAGCCCATGGAGCCACATAAGAAGAATTTATACATATTCTAGAAGAACCAAGAAAGCATACACTGGTACTGCAATGCATAAAATAAGGAAGTTGGCTGTAACTTCCATTGATAACTACCATCTATTTATATCTATATATAGTACTTAGGACTAATAAGGATTATCACTAAAACATTGTTATTTGTTTTCTGTATTAGGAGGATTCTCCACTCCATAAAATGTATTGTAAGAATTCTACATGATATCAGTGAGATATATATTTGTTTCCCTTAAAACAAATTGTCTCTAACAGATAGTCAAGGAATATGCAACTAAATGTATGACTGTAATGCAATTAAATGCAAATCATATAAATCACTCAACACAAGAATAATAAAAGAAAACCTTTATCATTGGCAGAACATAAAACTCAAATGATTAAAAAAGCATTGATGTGCAGCCTCATAAAAAAAAGTAGATGAACAAGATAATTTTGGCCAAATGATTATATGAGTTGCATGAATAAATTATTAGACCACGATTTTTATAGACTAGTTAAAGAATAGGCATGAACAAAATACCTCTTTATTGGTGAGACTAGCAATAAGTAGACTTCTGGCAGGAATACACATTGGAGAACTAAAATATGATTTCAGAATAGCCAATAAATAATTATTAAACATACATGGTCATGTAAAGAATAAAATACCTTATCCTACTTATTATATCAATGTGTAGTCATAATGATTTAGAATTGCATTGATATCCCTTATATGCTAGCAGTGTGATAATAGAGGGCGAACACCAGTAAAATACTAGGTTTCTCCTTGTGACTCAGGGACCATGGTTTGATTCCAGGAGCATAGTATCATTGTGTTTCATAATCCAAAGGAGCAAAGAGTACATAAATCATCAATACTTAAAAGATAATATGTAGCACAATACAAGTCCAAAATCTCAAACACATGGGAGTTTAAGTCTTTGCTTGGAACAATATTGTTTCAGTATAGTGTTGTTATTTCGACGTATGGTGTCGATGGTGAATTGAAGGGGTGTGGAATGTGGCATGAGATGATACTCGTCAACATGATTAACATAATAACACAAGATAAATTACATGTGTCAAGTAGTATCGAGTTTTGATAACTTATAGAAAGCATACATTACAACCATCCTGGCATGGTATGAAATTTCAAATCACAAGTCACAACACACTATTCAATCAAGGGAATTAGGGAAATTTATTTAATGTAAAAGTAAACTAATAGTTGAGCAATGTAAGTAGAAAAATGTGCATAGTTAAGCATAATGTTGCAAGATTATTCCAAACTAAGAAATCCAAAGAAGAAGCCTAGTATAAATTCCTAACTAAGTGAATGAAAAAGAAAAATTGTCTGTCCGATGAAGGATCAATAACAAATGGGCAAGTTATGATTATATGGCATTGCACAATGGATTTATTTTCAAATCCTGAAAAAGTTCAAGAAATGAGAATTAAAAGATTATTATGATGCCATTGTAGAATGGATTTTTTTCCATAAATCCAAAAAAAAGAGAGGCAAAGAAAATAATTAGTTGTCATTTATATTTGTTTCTCCTTTTCTATCTAAAAAGCAAGCATGGTTGTATTTTTTATTTGACTTGCACCAAAGAGTACCTTATTAATAGCTATTAATATAAATAAGTAATTTGTCTAACAATAGGGTATCTTTTTAAATAACGGACTACAAGAGCACCACTTTTTATTGAATTCATCAATCCTCATATTGTGTCATGAAAAAAAAAATTGCACAACTCAGTCTGGAAATTGGAAAGCATTAATGTGAGTTAAATGGAGACAGTTATAAGATTTATGATTCAAAACAAAAGGAGTAGTAAAATGTTGAATGCTTCAAGTGAAATTCAACTAAATAGTTCAATCAAGCATGGAAACATAAGAACATGTTAATTCCAGACTCAGAACTCATGGACAACTTTAACATAAGTGTGAATTTCATATTGTAAGCATGTAAACAGCGTAAACACAATCAAATGCTAATTCCAGATTATTAATTTGTTAACAACTTAATCAGAAGATAAGTAGAATCTCAGATTGTAATAACCAGGAGAAAATGCACCTTTATCAGGAAACTGAAGGTATGTGTCAACCTTTGACACCGAAGAGCTCTTGAAGCTGGCTTTCTTGCTCCTCTCTTTGAGCAATTCATCCAACTCCTTGTAGTATGACATCTTGGCCGAACCGCTTCCTTTGGACTGGTGCTTCGCCTTCTTGAACTCCTTTAGTAAGTTTCTCCACTTATCCGTGCACATAGTCGGCGACCTGTCGAAGCCTTTCTCCCGCATCTTGGCGGAGATCTGCTCCCACAGGTGTTTGTTCGACTTGGAGGTATTGAAGAACCCATCGATCTCCCGACGGAAGGCGATGAGGCTCCTCGTCTCCTCCTGGATCCACGTCTCGGCGCGCTTCTTTGGCGCCTTGACCTCATGATCGTCGCCGCTGCTGTCGCCCAAAATCATCTGCTGCTGCGGCTGCGGAGGCGACGGCAAGCCGCTGTTGTTGTAGAAATCGACGCCGCGGGGCTTCTCGGCCAAGTACATGGTGTCGGCGGGCTTCGCCGCGGCTGCGTTAGCGACAATGGTGGGATGAGCTCTCCCGTGGAAGCGAGGAAGAGGGGATTCGGAGAGGGATCGGTCTAGGGTAAGAAGATACATCTGCGAGGGGGTTCACACCCCATGCCTGAGAAAGAGAAGAGGGGAGCAGAAAGCACAGGTTGGGGATCTTTGATCTCAATATAAAATTTCGTACTGAAATTGAAAAATAAAAATAAAAAACGGCATGGAAATAGTGGATTTAGTGGTGTCGGGCCGAAGGGTTAGGCTGCCACCCGGTACGGTATGTGTTGGGCCGGATCTAAAATGGCCTGTTACGAGTAGGGATGGAAATAGGTCAGATGGTTTATCAAGGACCTGTGGCCTGGCTCATATTTGGCCTGACTTGGCCTGGTCTATTTAAAAATAAAATAATCATCAGGCCCTTTTGAAAGCCTGTTTTTCTTATTAGGCCAGACCCAGGCTCAATATAAAGTCTGTGAAGTCTAACAGGCCGGTCTAGGCCTGTTAAAATTACAATGTATAAATTGTCAAAAAAGAGTTTAGAACCTAAGACTTCTGCTGAGCAAATTCTTATCTACACCCTACTAGCTAACAAACTATAAATCTGTTTCATTATATCATACATATTTTATATATGTATATTTTTATTTTTATTTTTATTTTGAATAATCGAATATTCGAATTAAATTGTTATATTTTATATATTATAAGTATTTTGGATAATCGAATTAAATTACAGACTTTGTAAACAGGCCGTAGGGCAGGGCAGACTATTGAACAGGTCAGGCTCAGGCCAAGAACAAAACCTATAACAGGTCAGGGGCCAGGCTCAGGCCAGTTTGCTATTATACAGGCCTGGCCTGTTAAGGTAAAAGTCTGGCCTGGCCTGTTAAGATAAAAGTCTGGCCTGGCCTGGGCGGCCTGGCCTGTTTCTATCCCTAGTTACGAGAGTCTCATCCGGCTAAATTAAAGATAAACTAATATCAGATCCTCTGTCCCGGGACAGCCCCTATCCCGGGGTCTTGCTCGCCGGCGATCATCGGCGAGTCGTCCGATCGACAATCGGACACCACTAATAATTTTTTATCGTCGTCCCGAATATGACGATATCCTCGGAGAACGATGAATCGGTCGGAAACGTCGCATTGCAATTTTATCGGATTCGACGGTGAATACGGCAACATCACAATTGCGGCGATACTCGACGGGTTCACCGTACCCCCCAGGGTATAGTTTTGTTCGGGACGGCGGTCAGAGGTCGCGCGATGGTGTCCGATCGTTGATCGGACAGCTCGCCGGCGATCGCCGGTGAGTGGGACAGAGGGACAGAGATCGAATTCGGGACGGAGGATCTAGCCTCTGTCAAGCTTGTTAAATCCAACACGTTTGGCTAGGTCCCGGTAATTTCCAGAGGATTACCGGATGGGTTCCGGGGCTTCCGAGTCCTTGGACACAAATTTAGGGATCAAAAGGTATTAAAACGAATAGTTACAAGGGCTATAGCGTATATAATCTTAAGCCTAGGGGTGTTCTTGCAAATAGGCTAAAAATGACTGGACCAAAATGCAAAAATGCTAATATAAGAGCCGATTAGGGCTCACTGCATTGGCCCATCCGTTACCTCCACACTCGCCGCAGCCGACACCCTTCTTCATCATCTCCCTCTCTTCTCTCCGCTCGGGCACAGCCGCAGATAGCCGATTGCTGCTCCACCCCCTCGGCCGCGTGCTCTAGCTGTGCCTCTCCCGATTGAAAGCCGACTCCTCAGCCGACGCCTCTCCGTCTCGTAGCACTCTGCCGACTCCTCGCGGTCCCGATTCCAGCCATCGAGCTCCCTAGGTCGGCAGCCTCTCCTCCTTCCTCGTCACTCTACCCGCGACCCTTGTCTACCCCTACCCGGGATTGGCAGATCAAAGGGTGCCCTTTGGTCGACGGCAAGGGAGGAAGCTAGGACACTGTCGACGGCTTTGATTAGGGTAAGCTGTCAATTTTCCTTTGGGTTCTAGCATCAGATCTATGGAAGAATTGAGAGGGGATGGTGATATCACTTGTATTCTGATTTAGGGATTGCTCCGGTTCTTCTCTGTGGAGATTGGTTGCTCGATTCCTTGGCGAGGATTTACAGCTGAACGGAGAGGGACTGCGTGAGCAACAACTTAGGTAAGGATAGATTATGTATGTTGGTTTGATTTGGATTTTCAGTAGATTGGTTAGGTCGGTGACATTGATCCCTAAATTGAATGGAATCTATGGTTTGACTAGCTGTAGAATCCCTCACGAATTGGATGGCTGCTGAGTTAATGAGTCGCAATTGGAAATCGTTATAAGAGGTAATCTCATTTGGGGTTTATTTAGTCTTGCCTTAGTTGTTGCCATTTGATATCCTGCTGAGATCTTGCTAGCAGTGTAGTTATACTTGAATGGAAACTGGATTATCTAGTTGTGGCTATTGGGTTTAATTGGAACATTAGGTTAATGGCTGCATGGATACAAGAATTTGGAATTTGGAGGGGTTAGGTTTAATTTGAAACTTAAACCTAACAACCTAAGCTTAAGGAACGTGAATTCGGGTTTACCTTCAAAGTAAATCTAATCTTAATTACAAGGGTAATCAACTGGAAAAGAACGGATTCGGTAAACCCTAAAACGGATTAGGGATTAATTAGCTAGTTGTTATTTGTGTAATAGCTAATTAAATTACACCCTTGATACAGGAGCTTGATCGGATTTATTGTTACTTATTTTGGCGGGCGGTTCTTTCTCGATCGATACGGACTTCACTCTTGGAGGCGGGTACCCTTTGACTTATCTATCTTGATATTGTCATTTTGTTATGCATAGAATGTTATAGATAGCAGTAAGATTCTACGATATCCCTGGTTATTATGTCTGTTCTGGATATTGTTGTTTATCCCTGTTTATTATGCCAGTTCTGGATACTTGTTGTTCATCCCTGAGTTATTCTGCTGTTAGTTCCATACAGTCTCAGGTATTGTCATATCCATTTGTATGCTAGAGATCGTGGTATTGTCTCCTGCATTTGACCTTGAGGGATTGATAGTTTTCCGGTCAGTATACCTTGTAGGTTACCTGTATTTTCTGTTATAGGATTTCAGACTGAGACTTAGTATACTGAGGACTTGGGAGGGAGGTATGTGTATCTATCATACACCATCTTTGCACTGTTGCATGCCGGCGATCAGCGACTCCCTTGTGGTTGAGCCTAATCGTCTTCCGGTACATGACATGCACACACGACCACTCATGGGTTAGTGGATACCGTAGATGTGTGCATTTGCCCTGTATTGCTCCGTTCGATCACTATGAGGAGGGTGAGCGCGGGCGTGGTAGCAAGCAGGGATCCCTTCTCGTACTGAGCCACGAGGAGATGAGAGCTTGACTCCCCCATTGCTTGGGGTCGGAGCGGAGTCTCCACCAGCATCCTGTCCACCCGGTCACTCAGGAGCAGTGATGGCAGGGTGTACAGTTGTCAGAGCCCTACCCGTTCAGACGTCCCTATGACAGGTGTACGATGATCTGTCTGGTGTCAGGGGTGACACATGTCATTGTACCATGTGCATACTTTGCATCTTGCATTGTTTGCTGCACTTGTTTGACATCGCATATACTGGAGACTTGTTATCTGTGCTTATATGCATATTGTTTTCCTTTGGTATTTATTACCCTCTTTCCAGGTTAGATGGATTCAGGTATGTATCTACCCAGTATTTTCAGTTCCAGTCTTACACCTTTTGTTAATATGAGACTGTATTAGCGGAACTCTTGTTGTTAGTATAACTTTCTATGCATATCTGTTGGGTATTCGCTGAGCTATGGACTCACCCCGTTGCCATACATGTTTATTTCAGGTTGATGTCTGCGAGGAGATCCCGAGCCGCCAGTCCCCAGCTCCAGAGGAGCTCTTTTTGGTTTTGCTTTCCGTTGTTTCGTTTATGGACCTTGTAGTATTTACAATGCTTCCGTTGTTAGGTTTCGAATATGTACTCACGTTTTATTCGATGGTATTGTACTTTTGAGTCCTATGTTGGACTTCGCTTGGTTTTGGTTTTGTTCCTGCCCCCGGCAGCTCAGGTGAGTTCGGATTCGGATTTTACGACGTATAGTCATTTATGCAGTTATATATGTGTGGATTGGAGGCCTGAGGCCCTTTAAACTGCGTGGTTGTGCTATATATATTGTATACAGGTTGTGTGTATATGTAAATTGTCCGCCGAACAGGGGAGGTGTTGTCCGATTCTCTATTGGATCAGCGGCTCCTGGGTCTCGGGGCGTGACAAAGCTGGAATTCCCGAGCAGATTACCCAGAATGTAGACTCCCGAGCCAGAATTCCCGAGTTGAATCTCCCGAAATGCAGACTTCTGAGCTGGAATTCTCGACCCGGACTTTTTGAATCGGTCTTCTCGAACCAGAGATGAAGAGTTAGTTAGGCCTGCGTAATACAGTTTCCTTGAAACAGATTTGTCGTTCTCCGAATATGTTTCGAGGTTCCGATAGACGTATGTTCCTCATGATATAATAACGGGACCACAGGTACAATGAAGTATTGGTTACTCGTGGCGAAATGAAGAAGTACCCGATTACTACCAGGGATAATCGCTCGAGCAGATGGAGATTTAAGAACGAGGTGGAAGATAATTGTTGCTCTTCTTATCTCTTTTCGCAGGTGGTAAAATATTAGTTTATTCGCTTGGACAAATTTTGTCTCGACCAGTCGGGCATTCGACGCATACAGATCGTGCATGCATACGAATCTACTTGGTTCAGTTCAAATTCAAATCTTAGATTTGTACCCTTGCATACTCACGTGTGAGAAAGAGTCTCTCCTCATATATTTATTTACAACTAAGGGGGCGTTTGGTTCAAATTTATTAATCGGAATGGTAATGGGATTCATTGAGGGGTCAATGGGAATGTGAATCATGATTCCATTGGTAGTGTTTGGTTCAAATCCTGGAATGAAAATTATTGTCATTGATGATGTTTGGTTCAGTTTAACTTTAGTAATGGGAATCCATAAAAATGTAGAGAGAGAAAGTGATATAGAAAATATAGAGAAAAAGTAAAAAATAAAGATAAATAAATTATAATAAGAGGGGTAGAGAGAGAAAGTGATATTGAAATTATATAGAGAGAAAACGAGATGAGAGGGTAGAGAGAGAAAGGGATATAGAAAATGTAGAGAGAGAAAGTAATATATGAAATATACAGAAAAAATTATAAATAATGATAAATAAATTATGATAAGAGAGGTAGAGAGAGAAAGTGATTAACAAAATATACAGAGAGAGAATGAGATGAGAAAGATAGAGAGAGAAAGTGATATAGCAAATATTGAGAGAGAAAGTGATATAGAAAATATAGAGAAAAAGTGATATAGAAAATATATATAGAGAGAAAATGAGATGAGAGAGGTAGAGAGAGAGTGATATAGAAAATATAGAGAGAGAAAGTAATATAGAAAATATAGAGAAAAAATAAAAAATAAATATAGATAAATTATAATAAGAGGGGTAGAGAGAGAAAGTGATATTGAAATTATATAGAGAGAAGGTAGAGAGAAAAAGTGATATAGAAAATGTAGAGAGAGAAAGTGATATATGAAATATACAAAAAATTGATAAATAATGATAAATAAATTATGATAAGAGAGGTAGAGAGAGAAAGTGATTAACAAAATATATAGAGAGAGAATGTGATGAGAAAGATAGAGAGAGAAAGTGATATAGAGAATGTAGAGAGAGAAAGTGATATAGAAAATATAGAGAAAAAGTGATATAGAAAATATAAAAAAAAGTGAAAAATTAAGATAGATAAATTATAATATGAGAGGTAGAGAGAGAAAGTAATATTGAAAATAAATAAAGAGAAAATGAGATCAGAAAGGTAGAGAGAGAGAAAAAATAAAAAATGTAGAGAGAGAAAAGAATAAATACGTACAGAGAAATTTTAAAATGTAGAGAGAGAAAGTAAAATGAGATAATATAAAATGAAATAGTAAAATGAAATATAAAAAATAAAAAAAGAGTGTTTTGGATATATGAAAAGGAAGGAATGATTGAGGAATTTGATTGATGAGGGGGGAGTAGGGAATGAAAATAAGGGAATCATTCCCTCATTTTCATTCCCATTGACACTTACCAAACAGTGTTAATGGGAATGATTACCATTCATTCCCATTCCCTAGTCCCTATTATCCCAAACCAAACGCCCCCTAATATACTTATGAAATAATTTAAACCAACCAATAAATCTTAAAATTTAAAATCTCATTCACAATTAAATCTCTTTCTTCTCCGTCTCATTTTCCGTTCATTTGTTTCCACAATATATTACAGAATTATGGAGCTATCACTTTAACGACTTTTCAGGACGTCTCATATATTATATAAAAAAAAATATTATTTTTTTTATTTATAATATTTGCTGAGATTTAACAGCTGTAAGTGTATCAATAGGTGCGAGACCACTATTCTCTGCAAGAGCCATTGGGATAGCATCTAAAGATTCAGCAAAGGCCCTGATTGCATAGCGAAGCAAGAAACAAAAGGAGCAATTTCAGGTTCGGTGTTTAAATAACTGAGAGAGTGACTCAGAAGTTTAGATCTTTGCACCTGCTCAACTCTTGGAAATTTATCTGCAGCCGCTTCCACCGCAATTGAACAAGAAATTTCAGCAGAACCACCACCATAAACAATAGAATTGTTGTGGATCAGATTCCTCGCCACACACAGTGCATCATGAAGACTACGCTTTGTTTCCTCTAACATCATTTTGTTACGTAGTATGATTAAGGAAACACATATATAATACTTCCCCTACTTCATATTGTTACCAAATGGTATAATTTATGAGAAGCATCTCTGTCAAATCTAAGATTTTGAAAGGGCCTTCCATGCTACAGGCTATTGGCTCGCATAGGAAACAGATTTGATCAAAGATGGAACTTGGAAGAAGCACAATTAGTAATCAGATAAAGATGTAACGTTACAATTCATGAATCAATTTTAGCTCTACTGGCTCACTAACTTTCACAAAGTTACCTACTCTATTTCTCTCCTCTCTCCCAGAATAATTAAAAGTGTGCTCAGTAGTCTTTATCTAGCATGTCAAAACGAGGATAAGCATGCTTTTACATTTTACTAAAGGACTTCCAATCATATAACCTATGTGGTCTTGTGATCATACAGGTATAAATCTCCAGAACAGTAATCATCCTAAGCTCAATGGACCCCTGCCCCAATCATCCAGTCCCAAGCATCTAAAACCTTTTGCATAAACTTTTCATCACTATTCACAGTTTGGAGATTTTCATTCATCAAATAAGCATTGCTAAGTGCCAGATGCAATGAAAAGAGGATGAATGGGCAGAAGAATGTTTTTATAAGTCATCGTTTTGTCTGTTCATTTGCTTAAATGGATCACTGAAATGATCCGTCCATTTTCATAATCAATTGCAATGTTAAGTCAAACAATGGATTAACAAAATTGGAATAATAATAATAATAATAATATGCTCCTCTCTGTAACTGCTTTCCTCTCTTATCTCACATTCCATCTGGTCAACCTTCAATCCTTCCCTTATTCCAATTGTAAGAAAGACAGAGCTCAAATTAGACATAATTAATTGCAGTCGAATGATAACAAGTCAATGAAGCAATTGGCCAAAGATAAAAAAACAAATTTAAATATAATTGACTGATACAGAATCCTTCTTTATAATCAAGGCCGCCTTAAATTTTGAAAGACCTTGTATAAAAAAATCCTTTTATATTCATATAAAAAATTAATAAAATCGATGATTTTATTAATATAATATATAAATTAAATTTATATTTAGAGATTTTAAATTTTAAATACATAGAAATAATAAAATACTAATAAAGGAGGAAGAAAAGGCTCTACTCATTGTGCATATTTTTTAAGACACTTAAAAAAATCATGATATTTTAAAATTTATATTTAGATCTTTTTAATTTTTTTTTACTTATTTTGTTAACATTTATTTTAAAATTATATTAAAAAGGACCCATCTTTTTAATTTTTTTTCAATGAATATATTTTTGTTACCATTTACTAAAACATATATTAAAAAAATTTAGACAATTAGTTAATGTAGAAAGAACAATTAATTGATGCCAAATAAGAGTCAATAATTGTTGTCGATTGAAATTGTTGAACTAGTCAACTAATGAGCTTACAATCCGTCAATGAATATCAATAGATAACTATGAAAAAAAAGGTTTAAATCGCTCAAATTGAATATCTAAAAATTTGATTAGCAAACATCCAATACTCTTTTACCACAGCCTGCTTTGAAGATTTTTTTCTATAATTTGGTACTTTTATTTCAGTTATTTCATTTATCGCATATCAATTTTTTTTACTTACACACTATTTTTTGTTTACAATTTTATCAAAAAGTATTTCTATTGTAAGTTTGGCTTTTTATAATATCTTGAAAATGGGTGGAATTCAATTTCATGCTTTGATATACATTTTTTACATTGAATTGGTATCGAATTGAATTCCAATTCCATATAAGTCTTACAAAGCAAATCAAACCTAAAAGGTAAGAATTCATTTAAAAAATGAAATTACTTAATAATCTTAATATAAATTACAATTCCTTGGGTAGCCCTTCAAAATCAAAGATAAAATAATAACAATATAAGAATTGAATTCAATTATGATAAATTCTAAATTAAAAAATTCAATTCAATTTTGTTATTTATTAACTCATTTCAAATATAAAAATTAAATTCAATTTTTTCTAAGATTCAATTGATGATGCAATTCAATTCAATTTTATTATTTGATAAACTTTCCAAACCCAAAGATGGCGTAAAAGTTTTTACACCAATGATTTTTATTTTAAAGGGAAAAGTTAGTCATAAGTAATGGATGGATGTAGTTGGAGATTTTTGAATCACATTATATTCTAGTGGCGAGATCTATTACGCCCCGCTGCGTATTTCAAGTGGGTGAAGATTACCTTCACGGAACCGAGAGAATAGTGGTCCAGAATAAGTCCCCACGGGCTGACTCGGTTGGTAAGACATTTGGCTGTTTGCATCGGAGGTCTCAGGTTCGAGAGTCGCCAGTTGCACACGGAGTAAAAACCTGGTATGCTGGCTTAAATCCTCTTGGTCCCAGGCGCCTTACCCCACCAATAGAACCGTGATTTATTCCCTCTGGACACTTATGAGACCGGGACCAGGAGGCCGCTAAAGTGGCGGTTCCACCTTTTGCATTGCATATTGTTCACATCAGAATAAACACTGGAAGCATATTAATGTTGGCTAATTGATCTCTGCTACATAGTTTTCTCTCTCTTTTGTCATAAACATGTATATCAGTGTAATATTCCTGTTTTCTGTTAACTACCAGTATTTCCGGGTTAGGAAAAGGCTTTACATAGTGAGTTAAGACCATAGATTTTGACCTTTCCCTTTCATATATATCATCTTTGGGGTTCATAATAGAGCTCAGAAATTGGCGATGTAGGAGTCAGTTTCTAGACTTTTTGCTTGGGAAAAACTGGCGCTGTTGTAGATTTAAACTGTTTTTGTTTTGGTGGTCGACCATGCCTCGTTGGTTTTATGCATCCTAATATTGATTTTTTGGCTGCTTTAATTTTTTTCTTCCATACAACTACTAATAACAGGCAGGCAGTCTTGTAGTTTATTAAGGTTTTATTGTGGTTATATGAACGGTGAAAGAATTCTTTTTTACTTATAATGTCATCTGGTTTGCCAACTTCCGTAGTGAGATAATAAGAGATGCTACCGGCACACTAGAATCATACCTACAAGGATAACATTAATGCTTACAGCAGTAAGCTTAAGCTTTATATTGTTCTGATTTTGGAATTTGTTAACTTTCATCTTACTCTCGTATGTCAATGCCCATGTTTTTTGATCTGAAGTGGGTGGTTTGATTCTTTAGCATGCAATGCTAGCCTGGGGTATTGAATTATCAAATTTTACATAAAGATGATTCCAATTTCTCGGAGCCCTGATTACTTTAAAGAGAGAAGAATGAAAATTCTTTGCTTCTTTTACAGTTGCCCTGGTGCCTATTTCCATTATGATTAAATTTTAGTTGTAATTTAGGTTTCCTGTTTATGTTTAATCTCACACATGCTAGTGATACGGCTTATACATTATATCATAATTAAAACAACATGTGAAACATTCATATATTATATTATCTGTTGTTTGAGGGTATGTAAGAGTTTAACGAGACTAATATTTTTGCATTCCTGTGGTTGGCGCAGGAGAATAATCCACATTGTGGGGTAGATTGCAATGATCCTGGGACAAATAACATGAAGGAGCAGAACGTACTTGAGACACTGATAGGAACGCAACGTATTTGAGACACTGATAGGAACGCAGCAGCAGATTTTGCTCGCAACTCAGGTTGTGAAAATGATATTGAAGATTGATGATGTGATCTCTCCATCTGACTATTAACTCGCGGTTAATTAAGATGGTTAGCGAAGTTGTTTCTTAGTTGTAATCTCATTGCTTCCTCTCGTGGTTTGTGTTTGAAACACTTTGGTCACTGATTATTTCCACAGGTAATGGCAAATTAGCATGATTCATAGAAACTATTATTTGAAAGAAGTTGAGATTCACTTGCAAAGACTTGAGGGTTGAATTGACTGAGCAAATTTGGTTATCTGTGGAGTTTTGATGCATGACATGATCTAATTATAATGTGTCGAGTATACAAGTGTAGGAAGTCTAAATGGATCATGTTAGATTGGACATTTAATAAGGCAAAAAGTTTAAGTAGGAATCAGACATTTGGTGAGCTAGGAAATTCAAATGGGCTAGGTGGATTGAACATTTGGCCAGGTAAAAAGTCTAAATAGGTCAGGCGGATTGCAGATTAGATAATGGCAAGAAGTCTTACTAGGTTAAGGATGAATCATTTATCTAACAAAAGTAAAATGTTTAAGATTTGTCTTTTTTTTTGAAAAAAAATACTAAGAGTAGTTTCTTCCATCCTTGGTGATTGACTTGTCTACGAAATCAATAATTATTTTTAAATCAAAGTTAAACAGTTGACTAGTATTAATTAAGCTATAACATAATATTTTATTTGATTTGACTTTTGAATTAGTAAAATAATAATAATTTAGTTTTTAATTATTACAAAATTATATATTATTTTGTACTTGTTTTATTTCAAAATATATATTTTTAGTCGAGAAAATTTTAGAACTTGATCAAATTCAGAAGGAGCTAGCTTGTTGTTATCTATTAACTCAAATTTAACCAGATGATAGGTTGTCAACTAGAAGTTAATAACTAGCAAAAAGATAAAAGTTGTGCATAGTTGGTCGATCACATGAACAACAAATTTAAGGTTTGAAACGTATTATAGGAGATTTTTCCTTGAGAAACAAATCTAAGAAAGTTGGCCGTTTAGACCAGGACTCTGTTGCTTGTCTAGAACATCACTGTACAAGTAATTTAAGCTCCCATTTTTAGTATTCAAAAACCTTTGTATGTACTAAACTGCTCAAATTCAGGCAGCTTGGAATTCTTCATTTGGTATAATTTAATAAAGTCGTCATTATTATTATCTTTCTATTGTTTTATTATTGTTAAATATCCGGCTAAACATCATTTTACCTAAACTAAAATTGTATAAAAGTTTTATCCATCTTTGAAAGGTTCCTAGAAAGGATAAAATATAGTGATTTTGACGAGGAGTGATTATTATTCAATTTTAAATTCTTGTGTCTATTTTATTCTTGCACTTCATTTGAATTATTATTCAACTTTAATCTAGAAAAATCTAAAGCTTATTTCCACGCATCTCTCATGAGCTTTGAAATTTTTTAAAAGCGTTATTTCTCCGTCTTAAGCTCTCACCTTGATCTTATAATTGATATCAGTGCTTGTTTTGGTTGGTTCAAACAAGCGAACTTGTATAGAATTCAATCTGAATTTAGTATGTCGCATATATTATTTTAAATTCAAATTAAGATATTCCCTCTGTTTCTAAATCTAGTCCGTTTCTTTCTTAATACTCTCCCTCTTTCTCTTTGTTTCTATATACACTCGACATTGAATAACACAAGATTAGATTTGAAAACTTATTTATAGTTTGAAGTGATCTTGTGTTCGATGTGATCTCTCATTTTTCAAGAAATCGACATTGAATTGTACCTCCATGTGGTCATAAAGGAATTATATTTTTAAAAATGACTTTTCTTGGTGGCAAGGCGAATTGCTTGCCCCCAGCGCCCCTGCCAACCCATCTCAGAGCCAACACGGAGAAGATAAATTATAGGAACTGCTAGCCCGGATGTTGTAGCTCATCATCATAAATCAAAAAGCATAGATGAGTGATGGCAGATAGTTCATCATCGTAAATAATTCGAACTCTTCATATGTAATATGTCTTGAGTGAAATTTAAATCCTTGTTAACTTAGAAAGCCCATTTATTTACCATCGCACTGTAGACCGAGGCTATGGATATCATTCTAAACTGTTATTTTTGTATCATTAGCCTATAGATTGGGGTGGGATGTAGGTCAAACCATTACCTCAGTTTTGCCCAATATAGAAAACCTAGTGGTGACATTTTTACTAGTTATCATACCTTAAAAAAAAAACTAAAATTTACCTATGATTATTTGTCAAAGTGATAGATTCTCGACTATCATATACAACCAAGAAAACCACAACATTCTCTCTATATAATTTTCAAATCTCATTGCTAAAAATTGAAAGCGTCCCCCAACTCAACGTTTATTATAGAAAATGAATCAAAATTTTGACCACATGTAAATTCAACCAAGTTTTTTTCTCGGACTAACTTGTCCATGATCATGAGCTTAAAACTTCAGGCCTTACATTAAAAAGACAGACCTTCAAACGGAGCTTACATTAATTAGAAGCACTGAGATGCATTAAGCATGCATACATGAATGAATCTTGCATATATATGAAAAAGAATGAGCAACTAATTAAACCGATCAACAAATCAGTGGAAACAAAGAATTTTCAACCTATATATCTTCTTCTTCCTCCTCTAGATCTCACCCATGATTCCTGCACCAGCTGAGGCACCTTCCGGTTGGCCAAGGAAGCCATAACTCTGGCCGTGGCCACCTTCTTCACCAGCCGCCTCCACGTCTTGTCCTCTTTCTCCTCCTCCATCTTCTTCTTGAATTGCCTACCCAAATTAAACCACAACAGGAATCGATCATTAGTCAGTTCATTCATTCATCTGTTTAATTATATTTCAGATTGCAGAGTACCTGCAGAGAGGGACTCTGCAAGAGGCAGAGTCTTCGCAGAGAGAGGAGTGGAGGCGAAAGAGCTGCCACAGTCTCTTGCAGTGGTTGCATCCCTTGGGAGTCACCTTCCGATCGCCGCAGCCGGCGGCGTGCCGGAGGAGCAGCTGCAGCCCCTCGCACGTACTAAAACTCGTGCAGGGGTTGCTCGCCGGCGGGATGCAGCGCGGCCCGACGTCGGTGCATCCCTCCGTGCAGATGTGCTGCAGGCTGTCCATGGCTTCCGCCAACTGCATGTACAACTCTTGATGCGTCCGCTCTCTCCTCCATCGCTTCCTTCTCTGCACAGATTCATGGAAGAATCGGAGAATCTCGAGCTCCATGGCGGGGTCGTGCTTCTGGAGGAAGCGCCAGCCTTCGGTCTGCTGCAGGGTGGCGAAGTCCTTGGCGGCCACGGCCAGGCAGCGCTGGAAGAGGCGCGGCGCGTCGCAGAGCTTGGCCAGCTTCAGCCCGTCCACGGCCGTCGCCGCGCTCACCCACCGCGCCGCGACCGCCGCCTCGATCTTCTGCTTCAGCCACCGGACCCGGTACGCGTGCGCCAGCGCCAGCAGCGCCACCCCCTGCCGCGCCGCCTCCTCCGCCGCCTCCCTCCGCCAACTCTCCCCGCTCCTTCTGAATCCACACCGGCGCATCCGATCAATTAGTTTAATAAAAAAGACAGCGAATTATATCTGCTGATCGAGAACAGATCGAGATGTCGTCGCACCTGGAAGAGTAGAGGCATTGAACAAACACGAGGACGGCGTCGTGAGGGGCGCCGAGGATGTGGATGACCCTTCCGGGGCCGTCGCCGCCTTTACGCGACCGGTCCAGCATCCGCTCCAACACCGGCGACGCCGAAGCCTGATCAATAATCAATCAATCAATCAATCAATCAATCAATCATCCGCATGATCTTCACAATCAACTAGAAATCGAGAGATATAAACAGATAGTTACCAATACGCTGGAATGAGCAGGGATGCTCCGGCCGTCGGAGGTCACGATCTTGACGTCGGCCGGCGGCAAGCAACGGCTTTCGGCGGCCTGAGGCCGGAATCCTCCAACTCCATACTGGTCAACCGATGAAACTTTCATTTTGATCTCCCCCAACCTATTTCAATTACCTGTAAATTCTAATCAAACAATTTGGATGATCGGAGACGATTGAGAAAGAAGGTGGGAAGGAAGGAAGGATGCAAAAGGCGATTACGCTCGCCCAGCGCCCCCGACAGCCTGTCCCTAAGTCAAGACGAGGGAGGTAAGGGAAGGAAGGAAGGAGAGAGGAAGAAAGGAGGTTGCATTTGACTATTTATAGACGACAAGGAAAATCGAGTGGAATGGATAACCACAAATTAAATACCTTCTTATTTTTCTAATTAATAAAATAAGTGCAAATATTTTATACTAAAATTAGAGGATGATAAGGGGATTGACGTGGTGCCTGGTCAGCGACAACAAATTTGATTTGGTTTCTTCTATTATTTATTTTTTTGTAAAACGCGTTTAAGGAAGCTCAAAAGGCATGGCGAATAAAATATAAAAACAACTTGTTTTTAAAATATATCTTTGTGCTTTTGAAATATATATAGTTTTTTAAGATTTTTAAGTTTTTGAATTATTTCTTCATTTAATATTGCGTTGCGATTGAAAATGGAAAAGATGTTTTTTTAATGTATTTCGTCGGTGGTGGCGGAACGTGTCTCACGTGTTGACTCTGATGGTTTTTAAAATTCTGGTAGAAGATAGACGTCATATATGACAATTAATTAAGGCTCTTGCAATTTCCAATTGATGATGTCAATCATGTCGAGCCGCCTTAATTATTATTATTTTTTCAATTAACGAAGTGAGTACCATTAAATCTCAAACATCGATTAAAAAATACTTATGATTAGGATTGATCTCCTGCGGGACAGAAAAAACGCGACTGTGCGCGTCGCGTGGGATTTTTCGGACTTCGCATGGCTTTAATAAAAAAAAATGAAACCTTTTCCCTCATCTCCCTCGCGTTTTTTCCCTCATCTCCCTCGCGGCTCAAGGGCTAGGGCGAAAACTTTCGGCGCCGATCTTCCTCCTCTCTCGTCGGAGTCCGAATCCACGCACGCCGGAGGCAGAAGCCACCAGAGCCCTCCTCTCTCGCCGCTCCTCTCTCGCCGGATGCCAAATTCACGCAGAGCCGCTCTTCCTCCTCTCTCGCCGGAAGCCAGGCTCTTCCTCGAACGTCGAACGCTCAAGGCCACCCTCCTCTCTCACCGGACGCTGAACCCACGCTCTCTCCGAAGCCAAGCTTGGCCGCTCTTCCTCCTCTCTCGCGGGAAGCCACGTAGAGCGGCTCGCCGAACGCCGAAGCCACTCTCCTATCTCGCCGGACGACGAAGCCACCCTCCTCTCTCGCCTGACGCCACGCCTTTAGAGGCGCTCTTCCTCCCTCTCAAATTTCTCAACAGTCTCTCCGAAGGCAAGCTACGCCTTCGAGGAGCTTCGCCGCGCCGGAGGCCACTGCTACGCCTTCGAGGAGCTTCGCCGCGCCGGAGGCCACAGCCACATAGTCCTATTCTAAAGGTTTTGCTCGTTTTCCATCCTCTAAATTTCTGTAATATACAGTGATCTAGTTACCAGTTTATTACAGAAATTTATCAATTTATTTTCCTTTGACATCAATCTTTTATGTATGTTTGATCTTTCTAAATTTTGTTTTATTTCGAATTCTGTCTGCTTGATAATATGCTTGTTCTTTTGATATGGTTAACCTTATTTCCAGTGACTACTACTAATTTGATTGATAAATTCGCTTTCCTTCTATGATTTTCTTTTACTTGTATGGTAGAGTCGAAGTCAGTTGGCACATTCTCACCAGTGCCAAAGCAAGATGGTCAGAAAGGACTCTTTGTCGATAGGGGTGTTGGCTCTCCTAGACTTTAAATCAGCTAGCGGAGGCACATTCACATTTGATCTCAAATTGGACAATGAAACAAAGGTTTATTGAAGCAGAAATAATCCTTCTGTTTATTGGTGAAAATCACTATTGGCATTCTGCATTTGTAATTAATTTCTTTCAATATTAGTTGATCTATTGGTTTCTCTATTTAGTGTGCTCATTGCAAATACCAATCACATACTTTTCTGCTGCAAAATATTGTCCTGTTTCGACAAATTTGCTTGTACTTCAAGATGTGAGTTTTGTTAATGGTAAACCAAATTGCTGAACTGGGTACCTAAATACATAAGCTTGTTTCACTTCCATGCTGACATGACCAAATTTAAAGTTGGATTGTAATAAAATACATTTAAATAGTAGAAAGTCGCATAGATGGACCAATGCGCATGCAAACGACAACTGAAGCAGGAGGAGCCCTGCAACGAGAACTAACTGATCGGCTTTGATGAACTCCATTTCCAGTGCAAAGTGATTGTGCAGAGTGGAAGCAGCCAAAGGATATACCTTCTTATAGGGCAATATCATTTCACGCCGACACAGAGAGTACTGCCACACCATGCATGCAGATATGTATATCGAAATTAATTAAACCACGCAACACTAAACAAGATATATTATAGATTGTTTTTTAATATAGACAATCAGTGGGTTAATGGGGGACAAGTGGAGGCAAATAATGACAGATGGTACCAGATTAGAGGATCATTCAGGATTGAGAAAAAAATGTCCAAAGTAGTAGTTCATCCAAAGCTTACAAAGTACTCGCTAGTGATATGACAAAAAATACAATCCACAGACAAGAAGCAGACTTCATCTGACTTCATCAAAACAATCCACAGAAGCTATTTCATAGAAGCTGAAAATACACAGAAGCTGAAACTACAATCCAATCCGCAGACAAGAAGCAGACTTCGTCAAAACAATCCACAGAAGCTGAAAATATAATCCACAGAAGCTGTTTCACATCTGACATTTCTTCCATTTCTTCCATGTTCCATTATACTGAATAGCATGGCGATTTTGAACCTATACTTATCACCATAAATTCAACATGAGAAAAAAAATACATTGTCAATGAGAAAAAAAAATACATAGCAATCAAAGAAGATTTGTAGAGTTAAACAGGTATAGCAATCAATGAATATATAGATAATAGCAATCAAAGAATATACCCACATTGTTTCACCCGATAAAGGGCATATTGGTAGAACCTACAATAATAAAGACAATTATTAATTGTAATATCTAAATCAATCAAGCACAAAAATTAAACTTTGATAGTACCTGCTAAAGTTGCCAATTCTTCTGCATATGTGTCATCATCGCTATTATGTTGATTATCAATAGTTGATCTGACAATTGACATACAAATACAACCAACCTATTGTCATATTTATTTATCTAATAAAAATAATTGATGTACAAATACAATTATCATCTAAATGGAGAATCAACCAACACATACCGTTGCTGTAAATTTGGACAGTTGCGCTTCTCATGTGACACACCTTGATGCCCACATCCACGACATAGACGAGACTTTGAAGTTGACTTTTCCTTTGATGATTTCAATCTTTTCCTGCATCCCTTTGTTCTTACTAAAGAAGGATCAATAATATTAGGGGACCCATCCATAGATTTCTTCCTTTGACCTCCATTGTCGCATATTCTATTAATATTCATCTCTTTAATTTTGCTATAGATACAATCCAATTGTTCATCCAAGAAATTTGTCCCCTCATCAGTCAAAGATGCATCATCAATTAATAGTGAAGCTTTATAGGATAACCTAGAATGCCTTGACATCAAAACCCTTTCTGGATCATCAATGAAATTTTGCTCCCCCAAACTATATGTTGCTCCAACCTTTGCATCTCGTGTCCATCGTTTGAGTATATACTTATCTGGCAAATGAAACACTTGATTGATACGAAAAAAAACTAACATATGTCTGCATGGAATGCCATCAAACTCAAATTTTCTACAACTACAAGATATGTGATCCCTCTGTTTGTCATGCGTTAGAACCTTTGGTTTGGAGGAAGAACAACTTTGAAATTTCATTACATGATAAACCACTAAGTCAGCTCCCATAGATGCTACAACTGAGTCAACTGTCATAGAAGCTTGTTGCACATAATAACCATGACTCTCAGTCATTTCACTTTGAAACTCCATCCATTTCTTTTTTGTATACAACTTCACCATTTGAGATTCCATTGGCCAGTTTGTCTTAGTCCTGGGATGCTCATTCATATCAACATGATCTGCAACTAACTCATTGTGCCTTTGGTGTCTTAATGCCCTATTAAAACGTGTGATAAAATCCATCAAAGAATTCTTATTTGAAACATATTTCTTGAAAAATGCATGTGAGCCTTCAGATCTCTGACTACTTGACATTCCAGCACAAAAAATATGGCTAAAATATGCTGGCACCCACTTATGTCGCAATTCATACATCAAAGACAACCAATTATTTTCCTCTAAATTAGCACATTTGATAACCTGCTCCCATGAACACTCAAAATCATCAGGTGTTGTAGAATTTCTAATGACATTCTTAATGTTTTGATAGTGGTCACGAAAAGTCAAAGGATTCAATTTATCTGGAAATTTATTCAATATATGCCACAAACAATATCGATGCACTGTATGAGGGAAAACTTGAGCAATAGCTTTTGTCATAGCAGGATCCTGATCTGTGATTATTACATTTGGTGCACCTTTAGGCATGACTTCTAAAAACTTGGTAAGCAACCAAACAAAAGACTCAAATTTCTCATCACTTATGAAGCCACAACCAAAAATAATTGTCTGATGATGATGATTAACTCCTACAAATGGGACAAAAATCAATCCATATTTATTGGTATTATATGTTGTATCAAATACAACCACATCACCAAATACACTGTAAGCGGTCCTTGATATATGATCTGCCCAAAAACACCTACTAAATTTGCTATCTGAATCAGTTTCATATTCAAAGAAAAAGGCTGGATTTTTCTCTTTTTCGGATGCAAATAGCTCAATTAGTGTTTCTGCATCAATACCCCTTTGTTCATCCCTTACATCTCTCTCAAAGTTTCTGATATCTCTTTCTAAACAACCAATCCGCTCGGGCCCTCCATACTCTATCTCCAATAATCGCATTTGTTGGCAAGTTGGAACATTGGCGTTTGAAAACTGTTGAGTCAATGCTTTTTTGGCTGCTGTTATTTTACGATGTGATCGTAACAAATGTACCTTTGAAGGAGTCGAAAGTGGATGATTGTGACCTTCCATGAAGTTAGTGACAACCCAATTGGGTCCAGTTTGCTTCTTGACAAATGAAATCTTTGATTTACAGCCAGTTCTAACTTCGCCACGTGCTCTTTCCTTTATCGGGTGATCACCTTTTGCTTGTTTATTTCGGCGGTCATCTGTTTGTCCTTCTTTAAAGCATACAAATGTTTTCCACACTACTTCATTTGACATCTTATTTTTCTTGCTACTATGTATCCTGGCACTAAATCCA
Organism: Boesenbergia rotunda; assembly: GCA_024364735.1. Lineage (NCBI taxonomy): Eukaryota > Viridiplantae > Streptophyta > Magnoliopsida > Zingiberales > Zingiberaceae > Boesenbergia > Boesenbergia rotunda. The sequence continues at coordinate 212,138 of JAGFNQ010005098.1, forward strand.
GATTCACGTGCATACTGGTTATAGAATGAAAATGCCTCATCTATTGATGAGAATTCCATCCCATATTTAGGCTTTCTATCATCTGCAACTTGAGGAATATATAGCTGATCATCACTGCAAATTTCATCCATTGGTAGGAAACTCTGCATATTATAATGATATTGCAAGAAATAACTTTTTAAATCAAATGTCCATTTCAAAAAAAAATCACAGCATAAAAATATTGTAAAAACACTGTAAAAACAGTCAGCAACCACTGTAAAAACATAGCATACACTGTAAAAACACTCAGCAAACACTGTAAAGGAGACACTTATGTTGACAACAACCACAGTTATAGTAACAAGGATCTATAACTGATCCAATAAGCAAACAAATTGACAAGAAAGAAATTAATAAGTCTAGTCTAGCTTATGATGTAATATTTTTCTAGTTAAAGACCTAACTAGGCAAACAAAGTAACACTATCCTTGCCCAAGTTTGTCAAAGTTTCAAAAGTTATATATTAATATTGTATGTTTCCAATCTTCTCATCAAGAATATTATATATTATACAAGATTGTTGATAAGAATTAGATCATATTATATGTTTTCGTACTGATTACTGAATATCCAGAACCAAGATTTAATAAAATTAAGAGATAACTGTTGCAAAAATTAAGTGTATTTCTAATATATTTCTGAAAAACAGGGCTAAGTTTGTAGGTAAAGTAGATAATGAGAAATTAGGAGATAAATGCGATTAAGTTTATAGAACAACAAATACAAAAGAAAAGGCAAGAGCAAGATTTAATGCAACTGATAAGACACGGCAATTGCAAAATTCTAGTGTTTCCTATAGATATATAAAAATATATGAAGAAGCATCATGATTAACTTCTATTAACAAATAGCTGTGATGGCGGTAGTTCCTCCTTAGATATATCCAGTGATAAGTTGTCAACTAACATTGGGGAGCTTGATTTAGAGTCTGTTAACCGATTAGATGGAAGGCGATGGTCTACCTGTAAAAGGCAAGATATGCCGGAACTGACCAGAGTCACCCGACTTTGCGTGGCTGTGGCCTTCGGCGCGGCGAAGCTCCTCGAAGGCGTAGTTGTGGCCTCGGCGTTCGGCGTCCGGCGAGCGGCTCTGCGTGGCTTCCGGCGAGAGAGGAGGGTGGCTTCGGCGTTCGGCGTCCGGCGAGCGGCTCTGCGTGGCTTCCAGCGAGAGAGGAGGAAGAGCGCCTCTAAAGGCGTGGCTTCCGACGAGAGAGGAGGAAGAGCGGCAAGAGAGGAGGGCTCTGCGTGGCTTCTGCCTCCGGCGTGCGTGGCTTCGGACTCCGGCGAGAGAGGAGGAAGGCCGGCGGCGAAAAGTTTCCGCCCTAGCCCCACGCGAGATGAGGGAAAAGTTTTGATTTTTTTTTTTAAAGTAAAGCCACTAAAAAAAAACAAAAAACGCCCACGCGCGGCCGCGACGCGCACAGTCGCGTTTTTTTGGGGGCGCAGGAGATCACCTCTGTACTTATGATAACCTAACATTTTAAAATTCACAATTCATTTAATTTTTTTTAAAATATATGAAGATTAAATCGTAAATTTATAAATTGACAATGAGTCATCTTTACTATTATATTATATCTTATTTAACGGGGTTTTGATAAAATTTTAATTGAATGCTCCTTAGATTTTTATTATATAAAAATATTTTTAAATGTTTATGAATATTAAATTGTGTTTCTATAATTTTTACTAAAAAATTAAAAAGTAAAAAGTAAAAATATATTTTTTATTTTTATATTGTAAAATTAAAAATTTATATTTAAATAATGATGATCACCACACTTGACGTTTATTATTTTTTGATCATATTTTATTATAAGTATTTATTTTTTAAAATAATATTTTATATTTTTTATAATTTTATATTTTCAAATTTTTTACATATTTTGTGTATTTATATAAATTTTATTTTTTTTATATTTATATTTTTTATTAATTGTTTATATTTTTTTAACATTGATGTTATAAAAAATTAATTTTGATTTAATATTCAAAATATAATTATTATTATATAAATACATTATCATGGTATATCAAAATTATATTTAGATAATTATAATAGAATAATTTATATAATTTAATGATATTATTATTATTTAACTAAAAATTAAGTTTAGAAATAGTTATTTATCAAACACTCAAATTTTACCTTTATCAATTTTAGATTTTTATTTTTAAATATTTTTTAATATTTCATTAATTTTAAAATAATCTATATAAGAATGATCATTTTTAAATAAAAAAAATCTTTCAGATATTCTCTTAATTTTATTAGATATTCAAGTCACTTAAGTGGTCTGGTGATATTAATAGCTAAGGACATCTTTAATACAAAACTTACTATTTTTTATCTAAAAAATTTCGAAACTGGTGATATTAATAGCTAAGGACATCTTTAATAGAAAATTTACTATTTTTTATCTAAATTTTTTTGAAAATCATCCAATCGTATGGATAAGTTTTAAAATATCGAATTATATACTTATTTCATATTTTACTCTTAAACAATCGACAGATAAAAAATCAGTCAACTATTTTTAATCGATTATTTTTTTATAAGTAAAATTAATTTTTCTCATATAAAATTTTAAATTTTTAAATAAATCAGTCGGCTGATTTAGTTTTTTTAATGAAATTCAAATTTTGACCAAAATCGATTCATAGACGAAATAACCTCAGAATGATAAGAAATTAATTCTTTTATGTTCGACTAATTCTCTTGATTATATTCACACTCTCAAATATTAATTTGATCTAATATATTAAGAGAAGTGAATTTTTGAACATGAATATATTCACAAAATCTAATTCGTATTAAAAAAATCATTCCCCCTATATATTAAGTCAAATTAAAATTTGAGAGCATGAATATAATTAGTAAAACTAGTCGAATATATAAGAATTAGTTTTATATCAATTAGGATCGTTTGGTTTATCAATCAATTTTGGATTGTGATTTTTTTTAATATTAATTAGATTTTTTTTGAATATATTCGTATTAAAAAAATTATTATTAATATATTAAATGAAATTGATATTTGAGAATGTAAATATAAAATTAAAATTGACGTTGGACATATCACATCAACTCATATGCAACTCGTTCTGTGACATCTAAATCGATCATGAGGTTTCTGAATGAGTGATTTACACTCATGATATGTAGGGCCGGGGATCAGGGTCAATATTTTATTTGATTGTCTCTATTCTTAGTTATTTATTTATGTTTTGTTTATGCTTGTGATATTCCGTAAGTGATTTTTTCACCGCCTAAAAATGTCCGAAAAAGAGAAAAATAATAATGCTAACGTTGGAGCCACAGCTGTGGAGTGAAAACTTTAGGTGTTTCATGAACCCGTTAAAATTATGGTGTTGTGCTTTCTTATTTATTTATGTTTGTTTTATTTTTCTGTTCCGCTGCATTGTAAGAGGAATGCGTTGACAATAATCATGTAGACAATAACAAAGGAGAACGCGTTTCAAGAAGTATTAGGGGGAGGTGGGTGATCATTCTAGTAAGAATTTTTTTTTTTTTGTCCCGAAACTCTCTTTGTTTTCGTATCTCAACTCATTGGTGAGTCGTCTGATTGACGATCGGACATTATTAGGATGGTGTTCGGCTATCACCGTGAACCAAACTATATTGGGGGGAGTCGATGAATTCGTCGGGATCACCGCTGATCCGGGCGAAGGATTTTTTCCTTTCAAAAAAGTTGGGGGCCCGGTCGGGTCCAATCCGACGTAGGCCGGATCGAAGACAGTCAGGCCGGATCAAGCTCAAGATCGCAGGCCTGGCCTAGTAGTTAATCCGGGGAGCGAAGGTCTCGGCAGAAGAGGCCTCGAGGCAGGGTCGAACACTCGGGGTCGGCCACCCGAGGTCAGACACTCGGGGGTCGGCCACCCGAGGTCGGACACTCGGCGGTCGGTCGTCCGAGGTCGGTCACCCGAGGTCGGACACTCGGGGGTCGGTCGTCCGAGGTCGGTCACTTGAGGTCGGACACTCGGGGTCAGTCGCTCGAGGTCAGACACTCGGGGTCGGTCACCCGAGGTCGGACACTCGGGGGTCGGTCATCCGAGGTCGGATCCTCGAGGTCGGTCACCCGAGGTCGGACACTCGGGGGTCGGTCGTCCGAGGTCGGATGCTCGAGGTCGGTTTCCCGAAGTCAGACAAGCGAGGTCAGTCACCCGAGGTCGGGCACTCGGGCCCGACCTCCCGAGCTATGCACTCCAGGATGGACGCCCTAAGTCAGACGTTGGGGGTTGGTCACCCGAGGCCAGGGAATCCCTAGCCGAGCTCCCTGAAAGCACTCACCGAACATAGGCCCACGGTCTAAACTTATCCAACTGATCCGGATTATTGATTAGGACAAACCCACCTAATAACAATGGAATTACCTCAACAATGACAGACTGACAGATATCAGGCATAATTATTACTTGGCAGAGCCGCCTGACAAGTTGAATGTTAATCGGAAGAGACAGGGTGTCAGGCGGCTGTGTCAGCCTCATAGAGCCATCAAAGCTGCCAGTTACACAGTCTGACAACTGGTTGATCCTTAATGAGATAGGACATCTCTAACATGGCAGAGGGCTTGCCTTCCCCCTATATAAACCCCCCTTTGGGCTTCAGAGAGGGGATCGCTGCCATTTTACAACCATACCACCACTTTGCGAGCTCTGTTTTGGTCCGAGCTGAGTGATTTGAGTTTGATCCCTACTTGAGCCTGAGTCAAACCCCCGAGCTACCGCAGACCGGGTCGTCTTAGTCAGACCGAGTCAGCCGGGCGAGAATCGATCTTCGCTTGTTGACAGGATCAACCGCAATTGCAATCTCGTCGGATTCACCGTCGAATCTAACGAGATTGCAATTGCGGCGATCCCGACTGATTCACCATTCTCCCAGAGTATAGTTTGATTCGAGTCAGCGATCAGAGACTACCAGTGGTGTCCGATCTATGATCGGACGACTCGGTGGTCATCGCCGACGAGTTGGGACACGGGTACAGGGGAAGTTTTGGGATAGAGGATCCCATGTGGTGATCATCTATCGCCTAACTCTTTGGCATCTAAAGTCTAAATGACCGTCTAAGTGAAATATTTTTTCTCTATCAATTAGCAATATTCAATCGATTAGATCAGCGTTCAATCAATTAACAATCGATAGGTAGGTTTCTATTTCTCGTTAAACTCATGTCTTCAATCGATTGAATAAAATTGATTGACTAATCGATCAACAGACTTCTGTTTATCGTGAGACTCTTGCCGACTAATTGATTGACAGTATTCAATCAATCAGTCAATCAATTCAATAAAATTTTATTTCTTGTGAAACTCCTACCAATCGATTGATAATATTCAATTGATCGACTAATCGATATCGATTTAGTAGACTTCTGGGAAAAAAAAATCAATTGCCCCCGCATAGGAGGTGCTCAGGCGGCCGATTAATACGACGACACCTAAAGATATCGTCTTTACAAAAGATGGGACGATGGACAAAAACCCAACACCTAAGCAACGTCTAAACGATCCTTGACGCTACCTTTTAAAACACTGACTATTCATCACCCTAGTACGTTTATTTTTATTTACTCATATATCCAACATTCAATTTTTAATGATTTATTAAGAATTTTTTTTATTATCAAATATCTAATCCATTTAAATTTTACATCTATAACTTCAACTTCCTATTTGTCAATTTTTTATAGGACATCGAATTACTAAATATCTGATTAACTATGATTTATTTAAACTTTATTCTTATTAATTCTACGTTACACTTCCAACCGTTAAACATTTAATAAATCAGGACCAAATTAAATTTCATCATTATCACCTATTTAACTTTTAGCTAAAGCAACAAACACGGTTAATCATTTAAAATAATCATTGTCAATTTTAACGGTCAATTCCTCTCCGACAATATTTGTTTTACTTGGCATTTCGCTTATCTGGTAAAGACAAATTTTCTGTTTGTTTTCTTAATTGTGGTACCCACTAATTTATCATTTATCAGAAAATAAAATAAAACAACTTAAGTAATTAATGAATAAGAAATAATGTTGTGGTGCACCATAAAGATGCACGTCCACATCAAATAGCCTTGTGGTGGTGCAAATAATGAATAAATAATATAATAATAGGGGAAATATTAATTCCACTCTCTTTGATTTTGACACGTTTAAACAACATCAGATCTGATAATAGTACATTTATATATTTTCTAAGACACAAATCAATTAATCCAATGAGTTATATAATTCATTCATTTTTTTTGTTTTTCCTTTGGTTCATTTACTTTAACATGTACTATACTAATCTATGTTGACTTGTTAACTCAAATTGATTCATTAGGTTCGTTGATCTAATTTAAATTTTCCATCGACCTAATTTATTTAATTTGCATGTATTATTGACATAGGAAACACATGTGAGTTATTTAATTAGTTGTCTTTATTTGTCTTTCCAATCATGTTTATTAGCACAATCATATCCTAACATGTGTGCATGTGGTTTTAATGCTTAGATAATATTTAAGTTAGGAAGAATTTGTTGGATCGAGAACACCGATAGAGGGGGGGGTGAATATCGGAAAACTTTCGGATTTGAGTAAGAGTAGGTACGCAGCGGAATTTAAAAAATAAGACAGAGACACAGTCGATTTACTTGGTTCGGAGCCTGTGTCCACTCCTACTCCAAGGCCCACGGTCGTTGACCGTTTACTTTGGGCAATTCTATATAGGCGCAAAAAGATTTACACAATTTAATTACAAAGATAAGTATAGTAAATACAAAGAACGCTCTTCTTTACCGACGTCCGGAGTAGATCAACTTCTTCGGAGCAGCGGGACGTCGTCGGCTCGAGTTGGAGAGTTTCCGGAGCAAGGCGTGAGCACAAAAGAGCGTGGAAGCGTTGGATTCAAAGTTGTGTTGAAGCTTGGGGTCGAGAGGTGCTATTTATAGCACCTAGGGCGTCCTGGACGTCGGGGGTGCCCTGCCAAGTGTCATCCGATCCGCACTTCGCTCGGTCAAGCTTTATCCCACCTGAATAGGGATGAGGTTTGACCTCTGGGGCGCCCTGGTTGACGCGGTCTTCTCGGCTGGATAGAATTGTTTGGCCTCGCTGGCATAGGCGCGAAGCGCCTTGGCACCTGAGGGCGCCCTGGCTGCTGAGGGCGCCCAGGATGCAGAGGGCGCCTCGGCCAGTAGTTAGCCGAACTCCTTTTTGCTTTACTTGTTTCTTGTACACCTTGGAGGCGCCCTAGACACTCAGGGCGCCCTACTCAGCTGCTGCCTCACTCCTTTGAGGCTCTCTGAGCTGCAGAAATACGTTCCTTTGGTCCTGCATCCAGGGTTAGTCCGAAAACAAAATAAAGCATTAATTTATACAGCCTTAGCTGTCTTGGTTCTGACTTTGGTCTCCAAAATGGAGCCCAAGGTCGAACCGACGCCTACTGTTCCCTCAACGGGGAACGCGTCCTCACCTACTCCTCTCGGGAGAATTTACCCGATGCCAACCGCTCCTTTGGTTGGACTTTTGCCTGACGGTCCTTTGTCAGGTCTTGGATGCCGAGCTGTCCTTCGCCCGGTGCCTAGCAGTCCTTCGCTAGGGCTTTTGACTCTGGCTTTCCTTCGCCAGTGCCTAGCGGTCCTTTGCTAGGGCTTACTTCCCTGGCATTCCTTCGCAGTACCTAGCAGTCCTTCGCTAGGGCTTTTCCTGCACACTAGATTAACTTGTTAGAAAATAAATATGACTTAACTTTTGACCTATGTTGCCATTATCAAAACACAGGTTTGACTTAGGTGCATTCTGCACCAACAATCTCCCCCTTTTTGATTTATGGCAACCCTAGTTCAAAAAGTTAAGTTTAAGCAAAACATGGAAAAAGTTTTGTTCCCTCCCCCTGGAAGGAATCTCCCCTTAGATTTTTCAAAAATTCGTGGGGTTTAAAAACTTATTTGTACTTGAAAAACCTTTTTGAAAATGTTAGCTTAAGTAAGAATTTCAGTTTTAATACAGTTTTGAAAAAGAGTAATGATAGAGATAGTGAATTTGGGACAGTGAATGGGACAGTGAATGACGTGGCAATTATTGTGTACACGTCCGATCATCGATCGGACACTACCGGCGGCCTTCGACCGCCGCCCCGAACCAAACTATACCCTGGGGGCACGGTGAACCCATCGGGGATCGCCGCAATTGCGATCTCGCATCATTGACCGTCGATTTCGATAGGTTCACCGTTGCCGGCGATCCTGACGAGTTCACCGTCCTCCGAAGGTATAGTTTGATTCAGGACGATAATCAGAGGCCATCGGTGGTGTCCGATCAGCGATCGGACGTATACACATTAATTGCACGTCATTCACTGTCCCATTCACTGTCTCAAATTCACTGTCCCAATCATTACTCTTTGAAAAACTTAAGCTTTAGAGTAAAGAAAATTTTGACAAGCTTAAGTAAGCACCTTTTGAAAAGCTAGAGTACTTTAGGAAAGTTTTTGAAAGCTTGAGTAACAATCTTACAGCTAGAGTACTTAGCAATATTTTCAAAAGCTTTTAAGAAAATTTGAAACTCGAGTACTTTAGGCAGAATTTTGAAAACTTTTAGAACTTTAGTACTTCTTCAAAAAGTTTAAGCTTTTGAATAAAGAAATTTTGATATCTTAAAAAATTTTGAAAGACTTGAATACTTAGCAAAATTTTGAAAGCTTAAGTATTTTTCAAAAACTAAAGAAAAACTTTTGAATGCTTTTTGAATAAAGGATAGAGTTAAGAAAATTAAATTTTGAAACATTTTTTTTTACTCTCTCCTTTCCTATCTCTCCCCCTTTGCCATATATCAAAACAAATAAATATAGCAGAGATAATGGAAATAAGTAAGATTTTACTGTACTGAACCAGATCATAATTAGACTTAACTAAATCAACCAATTTTCTCTGTAGGGACCTGTCTAACCCAATTAGCTACTTACTAACTGTTATAAACAGTATTTTTTGCTAGGGTTAGTCAAGTTAAGTGTTTCTGTTAGATTTTCTAAACTTGACACTTAACTTGATTGCTGTATAAGTTGTATTTAGTGCCCCAATTATTGCAGATGCACTGACTTAAAGCATCTTGAATTAAGGCAAAGGCCTAAGCATCTCAACCCTTTCTAGGTTATCAATCAAAAGTACCCTAAGGTGCTTGTGAGATGCTGGCTTCTAAGTCTATAGGTGCATGCAGTTCTAGGGTTAGGGCCTAGGCTAAGTCCATTTTCGAAAAATCCTAGTTTTTGAAGGGGGTAGTTTTGCAATAAAACTAAGTAACATGAAAACTGATTTTGAAATTAAGTAAAGCAGTTTTTCAAAATTCTATTTCGAAAACTGATTTTTGAAATTAAGTAGAGCAGAAAAAAATTGAGTTAATCTATTCTACAGAGCACAATCCTAACTGCCTTCTTAGTGAACTGAATTCAGATTCAGGTAGGGATTTTGTGAATATATCAGCTAAGTTAGATTTAGAGTCAATATGTTTAAGTACTATTTCACCCCTGGCTACATGGTCTCTTACAAAGTGATGTTTGACTTCTATATGTTTGGTTCTTGAATGTTGGATTGGGTTCTTAGTTAAATTTATTGAACTTATATTGTCAATAAATACTTGGGTTTGGGTGTAGTTGAGCTGGAAGTCCTTAAGTGTATGCATCATCCACAAAAGTTGAGCTACACACTCTCCTAAGGCCACATACTCAGCTTCAGTTGTTGATAGGGCTACACAGTGTTGTTTTCTGCTGCACCAACTAACTAGACTTTGTCCTAACAGTTGGCAGCTTCCACTTGTGCTCTTTCTATCTAATTTACATCCAGCATAATCAGAATCTGAGTATCCTGTCAAATCAAAAGTTGAGGTCCTAGGATACCAAATTCCTACATTTAGGGTGCCTTTTATATATCTTAGTATTCTTTTTAGGGCTGCTAAGTGTGTTTCCTTAGCACAGGTTTGATATCTAGCACACATCCCCACAGCAAAGAGAATGTTAGGTCTACTTGCTGTAAGGTACAGTAGGCTACCTATCATACTCCTATAGAGTTTGGGGTCCACTGGTTTACCATCAGGGTCACTATCTATTTTTACATTAGTGGCCATGGGGGTACTTATACTTTTAGAGTTATCCATTTTAAATTTCTTTATTAATTCTTTAGCATACTTAAATTGATGAACGTAGTTTCCATCCTTAGTTTGTTTAATTTGTAAGCCTAGGAAAAAGTTAAGCTCACCAACTAAGCTCATTTCAAATTCATTTTCCATTATTTTGACAAACTCTTTTAGGAAGTTTGTGTTGGTGGATCCAAAAATTATGTCATCTACGTAAATTTGGGCAATGAATATATCTTTTCCTAGGGGTTTAATAAATAGAGTTGAGTCAATTTGGCCTTGTTTGAATTCTTTAGAAGTTAAGTAGGTTGATAAACGTTTATACCAGGCTCTAGGTGCTTATTTTAACCCATATAAGACTTTAGTTAGTTTGTAAACGTTGTTAGGTTTGTCTAAGTCCTCAAACCCTGGGGGTTGTCCTACATAAACTTCTTCTTTGATGAATCCATTTAAGAAGGCTGACTTTACATCCATTTGATATAACTTAAATCCTTTATGGGATGCAAAGGCTAATAACATCCTAATGGACTCAAGTCTAGCTACTGGGGCATATGTTTCATCGTAGTCTAATCCCTCTACTTGGCTGAAACCCTTTGCTACTAAGCGGGCTTTATTTCTGACTATTTCCCTTGATCATTCAGTTTATTCCTAAAGACCCACTTAGTGTCAATGACGGATTTACCCTCAGGTTTAGGTACTAATTCCCAGACTTGGTTTCTCTCGAATTGAGCTAGTTCTTCTTGCATCGCTATGATCCAATCAGGATCAGGTAGGGCTTCCTCTATAGTTTTGGGTTCAATATTTGATATCATAGCTATTTGGCTAAGGTTCCTATAGGAGGACCTAGTCCTGACTCCTAGAGTTGGATCACCCACAATTTGATCGGTTGGGTGACTAAGTCTGGGTTTCTTTGATCTTCTAGAGCTTGGTTCAGCCTCAGGTCCAGCTGAGTGGTTTGGTTTACTATTTGATTCGACTCTTTGGGCTGGTTCATTTGTTGGTTTGATTCTTGGTTCAGTTAATTCATTTATTGGTTCAATAATTAGTTCTTGTAAGGGTTCAATTAATGGTTCAATAATTTGTTCATTATTTTCTTGGTCAGAGTTTGATGAAATTGGGTCTGGATTATTAGAGGTTGAATTGATTTCTTCATCGAAAATTAAGTTTGTTATTTCTTCAATTTTCTTAGTTTGTTTGTTGTAGGCTCTATAGGCTCTACTTGTGGTTGAATACCCTAGGAAAATACCTGGGTTTGACTTGGATTGAAATTTTCCTAAATAGTCTTTGGTGTTTAGGATATGGACTTTACATCCAAAGACCCTTAGGTAATGTAAATTTGGTAGTCTATGGTAGTACAATTCATAGGGGGTTTTGTTGTGTCGCTTGTTAATTAAAACCCTATTTTGGATATAACAGGCTGTACTAATTGCTTCTGCCCAAAATTGGTTTGCTAGATTAAATTCGTTGAGCATAGCCCTAGCGGCTTCTTGTAAGGTTCTATTCCTTCGCTCAACTATCCCATTTTGTTGGGGGGTTCTAGGACATAAAAATTCATGTAAATACCCATTTACTTTACAGAATTCTTCGAATCGTTGATTCTCAAAGTCTCCCCCGTGATCACTCTTAAGTCTTTTTATTTTAGTGTCGTTTTGATTTTCAATTAGTTTACAGAATTCAACAAATAGGTTTAGGGTTTCATCTTTGGTTTTTAGGAACTTAACCCAGGTAAACCTAGAGTAATCATCAACTATTACTAAGCAGTATCGGTTCCCGCTTTGTGACTTGGCTCCATGTGAATCAAATAGGTCAAGGTGCAGGAGCTCAAGTGTAGTTTGAGTTAAGTCAGACTGAATAAGTTTGTGATTGGATTTGGTTTGTTTGCCTTGATTACATGATTCACATATTAGGTTTTAATTATTTTTGATTTTGGGGATACCTTTGATTAAGCCAAGTTGGGTAATTTTTGATATAGTTCTTACATTGGTATGACCTAATCTCCTATGCCAGAGGTTTGTTTGTTCTAATTGTGTTAACATACATTTGGGTATAAGGGGAAGATTTATAGTGTATACATTGTTTTTCCTAGTGCCCTTAAGTATGATTTCTGAGTCTTGTTCATTTCTAATCAGGCAGTTAGAATTGTTGAAAGTAACTATATAACCAGAATCACATAACTGACTTATGCTAAGCAAGTTATAATTAAAGTTTTCAACCAATAGAACTTTCTTAATAATGAAATCAGATTTAAGCTCAATATTACCTGACCCAATTACCTTGAGTGTAGCATTATTGCCAAATGCTACTGAGCCTAGGTTTTTGAGTTTGAGCTTGGTGAACTTCAATTTATCTCCAGTCATGTGTCTGGAGCAACCGCTATCCATCCTCCATTGGTCCAAATCTTTATGTTCCTACGTATAAAGAATTTTCTTGATTTGGATCCAATTAGAATCAGGAATAGCTTAAATTGAGTTTCACTGCCTAGTCTGTCTCACCCAAATCTAGGGTTTTCAATCACGTTAACCTTATGGTTTTCGTGAGATAGGTTTTGATGGTAAAAAGTTATTTTGAAAAGTTTGATTAATTTTGAAAACAATTAAATTTTAAAAACTTAATTAATTTTGAAACCAATTAATTTTGACAGAAGTTTAAATCTACAAATAACTGAAATTTTGTGTTAGATTCGAATTTGACAAAAATTAATTTGAATTTGAATTTCAAAAATTGGCTTCCAGGTCTTGGCGAGGCACTAGGCCTTCTTTGGCCGAAGCCTTATGGGATCATCCACCCTTTCCTTGACAAAGCCTTTTAATGAAGTTTCATTTTCAAAATTATTCTTTGAAAAATTTCTGGTCTAACTAGTTTAGGTTTTGGATCGGTAGCTTCGGTTAGTTCCGCCAGTCTAAAGAGACCAAGTGAACTTGATCTTATTAGAATTGGTTTCCCTAACGTACTATCATCTCACCTCCACCCAATACTATGTTGTCAAGTTTCAATTAAGTTTGTTCAGTCCTTAAGTTACCATTTCTAAATCTAAGCATGGTAAATTGCAGGAATTTAAAATATACAATCAAACAAGCAATTGCAATCAAGAATTAACATTATTTATCTAATAATGAATATTGTTTTCAGTTTGGCTCCCCCTGGACTAAAGCCACGGTGATGGTTAGGCAAGATGTGAATCTTGTCCTTGGGGATCCAATACTGATTTGATCCAGTCGGTTTGTTCAGGCATAGTTTAGGTACCCATGCCTAAATTTTACCTCTGGACTGATTCAGTATAGCAAAGTAAGATCTTTGCCGAGATTTGGTTCTATAGCCCAATCCGGATCGATTTAGAACTGATTTCTGTTTTCTAAGGATCATGTCAAGACCCTTGGAACCAGATGTAAACCGTTCTAATGCTGATCTAAGATCCTAAATCTGAGTTTTCAGGGAGGAGTTTTCCTTTTCAAGTTTTTCAACTTGAGTAGGAGTTCCTTCCTGAACCTTCTCGGTTAAGGGTTTAGATTCAGCTCCCTCTTTCAGGAGTTTTACTTCCTGTCGGAGGGATTCGACTCGGAGTTTGGCTTTGGCCAAATCTCGAGAAAGAAAAGAAATTAAATCACTTAATTGCGATCTATTAAAACCTGTTACCTTAATTTCTCCGTCTTCTGTGAAGGTCAGCTCGCCGTCCTCTTGTTCTGACTCTGTCTCGACTTTATCTGAGGCGGTCAGAGCTAGGAGATTGGACTGGGGTACCTCTTCTTCTTCTTCTGAGAACGATTCGTCCCAGGTTGCTTGGAGCGCCTTCTTCCGTCTTGTTTTCTTGGACTCCTTTAGATTTGGACATTCTGACTTGTAGTGGCCCTTTTTCTTGCATTCATAGCAGGTCACATTGGGCTTGTTCGCGGGTTCAGTTGGTTCGTCCTTTCTTCGACCGGTTTTCCGTTTGTTGGTTCGGTTCTTCAGCTCCTTGTAGTAGCTTCGAGCGAGCCGGACCAGCTTAGTTTGATCTCCATCTTCTTCTTCTGAGTCTGAGTCAGAGTTAGACTCAGTTTCGGGTTCAGGCTTCTTCTTCGTAGTCCTTCCTGTTTTACCTGCAACGAAAGCAATACTTTTCTCGACCATATTGGTGTTAGTTTGTTCGTGCAGTTCTAGTTCGGAAAATAATTCGTCTAATTTTATTTTAGAAAGATCTCTAGAGACCTTGCACGCATCTACCATAGATGCCCACAAGGTACTTCTAGGGTAAGCGTTTAGGGCATACCTTATTAGGTCACGGTTTTCAACCTTGTGACCTATTGTGTGAAGACCGTTCATTACCTCTTGGATCCGTGCATGGAGTTGGGCTGCTGTTTCGTTGTCAGCCATCTTGATGGTGTAGAGTTTGTTTAGTAGCAGATCCCTCTTGCTGATCCGAGTATCTGAAGTCCATTCGTGTAGCTCGATCAGTTTTGTCCACAGCTCCTTTGCACTGTTGAAGGGACCCACGCGGTTCAGCTCCTCTTTCGTCAATCCGCATTGAAGAGTCTGAGTAGCTTTTGCGTCGGCTTCTATCTTGCATTTTAGGGAGTTATCCCATTCGGAGTAGTTCTGAGGGAGTCCCTCAGCATTTCGGGGGATCTCCAGACCGGACTGGATAATGATCCACATGCCCACCTGAGTTTTCAGGTGGACCTCCATGCGGCTTTTCCAATAGGAAAAGTCTTCTCCACTGAAGAGTGGAGGTCTTGCGGTGCTGAATCCCTCTTGCATGGCCATTTGGTCTGAAACAGAAAACTTAAAGGATTTTCCAAGACTAGGTCTTGGATTAGCAGTGCCGAATAAAATGAATAACAAGGGGTGTTGCACCAACCTTGCTTAACAAGAAAAAATCGAATGAAATGTTTAACGAAAAATTTGTAAGAGAAAGAAAAGAAGAAAAAAAAAAGGAAAAATAAAATTCGAAAAAAAATTTCAAACTGGTGGTTGCACCAGGTTTGAACTTCCCCGCTCTGATACCACTTGTTGGATCGAGAACACCGATAGAGAGGGGGGTGAATATCGGAAAACTTTCGGATTTGAGTAAGAGTAGGTACGCAGCGGAATTTAAAAAATAAGACAGAGACACAGTCGATTTACTTGGTTCGAAGCCTGTGTCGACTCCTACTCCAAGGCCCACGGTCGTTGACCGTTTACTTTGAGCAATTCTATATAGGCGCAAAAAGATTTACACAATTTAATTACAAAGATAAGTACAGTAAATACAAAGAACGCTCTTCTTTACCGACGTCCGGAGTAGATCAACTTCTTCGGAGCAGCGGGACGTCGTCGGCTCGAGTTGGAGAGTTTCCGGAGCAAGGCGTGAGCACAAAAGAGCGTGGAAGCGTTGGATACAAAGTTGTGTTGAAGCTTGGGGTCGAGGGGTGCTATTTATAGCACCTAGGGCGCCCTGGACGTCGGGGGCGCCCTGCCAAGTGTCATCCGATCCGCACTTCGCTCGGTCAAGCTTTATCCCACCTGAATAGGGATGAGGTTTGACCTCTGGGGCGCCCTGGTCGCTGAGGGCGCCCTGGTTGACGCGGTCTTCTCGGCTGGATAGAATTGTTTGGCCTCGCTGGCATAGGCGCGAAGCGCCTTGGCACCTGAGGGCGCCCTGGATGCAGAGGGCGCCTCGGCCAGTAGTTAGCCGAACTCCTTTTTGCTTTACTTGTTTCTTGTACACCTTGGAGGCGCCCTAGACACTCAGGGAGCCATACTCAGCAGCTGCCTCACTCCTTTAAGGCTCTCTGAGCTGCAGAAACACGTTCCTTTGGTCCTGCATCCAGGGTTAGTCCGAAAACAAAATAAAGCATTAATTTATACAGCCTTAGCTGTCTTGGTTCTGACTTTGGTCTCCAAAATGGAGTCCTAGGTCGAACCGACGCCTACTGTTCCCTCAACGGGGAACGCGTCCTCACCTACTCCTCTCGGGAGAATTTACCTGATGCCAACCGCTCCTTTGGTTGGACTTTTGCCTGATGGTCCTTTGTCAGGTCTTGGATGCCGAGCTGTCCTTCGCCCGGTGCCTAGCAGTCCTTCGCTAGGGCTTTTGACTCTGGCTTTCCTTCGCCAGTGCCTAGCGGTCCTTTGCTAGGGCTTACTTCCCTGGCATTCCTTCGCCAGTACCTAGCAGTCCTTCGCTAGGGCTTTTCCTGCACACTAGATTAACTTGTTAGAAAATAAATATAACTTAACTTTTGACCTATGTTGTCATTATCAAAACACAGGTTTGACTTAGGTGCGTTCTGCACCAACAGAATTATTATGTATGTCACATTGATGTCAAGTGTACAAGTGCAGAAGAATTAGATATATGAGTTATAGGAGCAATAAACAAAGTCTAAGAAAGCTTTTGGAAAGGTAAAATCCAAGCAAACAATTGACAGAAGAATTCCTAATTGGTTCAGAATTGGAAGCAATGCAAAAGAAGTTCTAGTGAGTCGATGATGAGACATTAGTCAAAGAAAGCTCTAACCGATCGATGAGGACTGATTGATTCCCGGATGTCTCGATTTGGCACATGAAGACCTATTTCTCAATGGGTTGTGTTTAGGATAACCTAAATTGGACCACTTAAACCAACAATCCCACAAATCAATTAAATTGTTCATCTAGCCTATGAGACTAGGATGCGATAATAAGTGGTGAGACATGCTCTTTAGGCAATGAAAATTCAAAACTCACCCATGACATATTATGTAGGACCGGTGCCGTCGATAAAGGGGGGGTGAATATCGATCTTTAAAAATCTTCGCGGTAAATCGTAAGCTTTTCGGATTCGTTCTATACAAAGCGTTAGTAGCACAGCGGAAAACAGAAAAATAAAAGACAAAACAACGACAGATTGCACGCGGGATTTTACTTGGTTCCCGACCCCCAGGGTCAGTATATCCAAGGCCTAAGCACGGGAACGTCCGCCCACTAATGACCTCCTTTCCGGACTTTTCGGAGGCGGAGAAACCCGTCTTACAGTGCAATAATTACAATAAAAAATATAGTAAATTGAGTGCGGAATAATAAAAGCAAACCGAACAAACAAGATTTGAAACTCAGCCGATCTGGACCTCCGAAGTGTCGCGCACTTCCTCCTGGAGCCTCCCGGTCGCAGAGCTTCGTCGTTAGCGTTTTGTCGTCACTTGGGAAGCTTAGAATGTGTCTTGGGAGTTGTGTTCTGAGCCTTGGGGTCGAAGCCCCTTTTATAGGCTTCATTGGGGCGTCTGTGTTGATGGGGGTGCCTCAAAGGGCTTGGTCAAAGCTCATCCTCGCGCTGAACTCGCAACAGCTGATAAGCTTCTTGACCAGGGCGCCTCCATAAACTCGGGCGCCCCCATTGATGGGGGCGCCTAGGGCCTCCTTTTTCCAGCCTTTTGTCTGCTTTGTCTCCACTTTTAGGTACCTACAAGATACATGAAAACAAAGTAAATACACATACAATCTTAATCATAATGAGTTGGTTATGACTTCAGATTTCCACGAAACCCTAGGTCGAACCGATGCAAGTTCCCACCCCCGGCAACGCGCCTTTCACTTACTCCTTTCAGGAGACGTTGCCACCCAGGCCATTCGGGTGGACTTTTGCTTAGCCACCGATACTCTCGGATCTCAAGACGTCCGACCCTCGACCCGTCTTTACTTCTATCCTTAGTCATCGCTCAGCTAAGTTGCTCAATCCCTCGAACCAAGACTTCGTGCCCAAACCCTAAGTCCAGGACTTCGGTGTCCAACCCTCGGCCAGGTCTTCGTGCCCAATTCCTCGAACCAGGTCTTCGGTGCCCAACCCTCGGCTAAGACTTAGTGCCCAATTCCTCGAACCAAGTCTTCGTGCCCAACCCTCGATCAGGTCTTAGGTGCCCTGCCCTCGGCCAGTACTTAGTGCCCAATTCATGATCAGGACTTAGTGCCCAATTCTTCGAACCAGGACTTCATGCCTAGGTTAACTAGGACTTTGGTTCACCTTGGTCTAGTTTTCTTCACTCACCCTTCCCTTGTTCAATGTATCACTAACTTAAGTATATTGTCAAACATTGAAACACTTAGAGGAGGACATCACTGATGCAACTTACACCAATATATTACACCCGAGGAATTCTAAGTACTTGTGACATTGAATTGCCCACCATGACCCATCTATTGGGAATACAATCAAAGTCCCACATTGAAAATACATGTAAAAGATCATGGATATATAAGATTAAAAATATCTCCATTGGTATAAGATATTTTGAGTAGAACTTAGACTTAAAATGAACAATATCATATTATTGTAGAGATAAATTTTTTTGATTCTAACAAGTAAGATCAGAGTTATAGTCCAGATCACATCGCGTATATAAGGACTTATGTCCAAAATTGAACTAACATTATCAAGAAGCCTATTATTAGGATTTAGGAATGCAATTGTAACCAATCAAGCCAAATTAAATATATAATAAATCAAGTTTTTAAAATAATTATTTAAGTTTGCTTTCAAATGTAATTGACACTTAATTTGAGTTTGTTTTGTTTGTTTGAAATGTTACATTTTAGAGCTTGTTGGTTTGCCAAGTTTGATATTGTAAATTTGTTTATTTATTTTGAGACCTTTATTTATTTAAAATTTTATTTACAATTCTATGTATGCATTTGATAAAATAATTTTATTATGAATATAACTTATCAAATTTTATTCATAAATATTATTCATAAATGGCATCTGTCTCGGGGGTCGTCGAAGATGGGGGCAGTGCCCGAAGTCGAGGCCCCTGAACGGGGCACTGCTGAGGAAGATGCAAAGGCCCCCGAACGAGGAGTAGTCGGAGCCGAGTCCCGAGTTCTTGGCCGAGGAGGGACCGAGCCGGGAGCCAAGGCCTGAGTGCCGGACGAAGCATGGTCGGGACGAGGGGTCGATGCAGCCTGACTTCCTGAAGCCAATACCTGGGTCGAAGACGTACCCAGGGAGACAGTACACCCGGCGATGCTTCCGTACCAGACTCTCGGAAGCCGGTTGCTCCACTTCTTTCTCTTCTGCTTGGCCTGCCGATGCTTCGTCCACGACCTGGGGAACCACGTCTGAATCCTCGACTGGAAGGTCAGCTCCTGAATCATCTCCCCCAACCTCAGGATGTTCGGGAGCCGGAGCCGCATTTATCGAAGGCACTGCCCGATTGGCCAATAGGTTGGCAGCCAAGGCCTCCAGAGCTTCTTCTTCCAAGGCCAATACGTCAGTGACCAGAGCATCGTACATGGCTTCGGCTGCAGCATAGAAAGAGTTTTAGTTAGCATTAATAAGTTTATGAACCGAGTGGGAACTTACCAAGGGTGTCGGGCAGCTCTGTCGGAATCTGATTCAGTTGGAAAAGATATAGCATGACCTCGGTCAGCAGCTTGCCCGCATGGAAGCGAGTTCCCCCGAGCTTAGAGAAAGCTAACTGGTAGCCGGGCTCCGAGCGAAGATTCTTGGGCATAGAAGGCTGGGTAGGAAGGTCTTCTACCCACTCGGTAGGCCAGGTCGGGGCGGGGGCAGATTTAATATAGAAGAAATGGAATTTCCAACCTTTGTTGGAGGAGGGGACTTTCTCTAAGTAGGCCGACTTGATCCAAGCCTGAAAGTAGAAATTCTCGGGCTCTTGTTTTTTAAGATAATAAAAGTAATTGAATACCCGGGGTTCAAGAGGAATCTCGTAGGGGGTGAAGAGGATCACTGTACCGCACAGGATCCTGATGGAGTTGGGTGCCAATTGGGGCAAAGATACTTGAAAGTATCGGTAGACCGCATGGAAAAATAGGTGAAGAGGAAAACGTAACCCGACCAGTAGTTGGTCTGAGAAAATGGCGAAGTAGTCCAGGGGAGGTTGGTGGGGTCGGTCCCGACGAGCAGGGAGGGCCAGTAAGTGGTCCTCGGGTATTTGGTAATCTATGCGCAGGGTCTCTAGATGACCTAGGGTTATGGATGAACGGGTGGTCATGTACCACGATTCAGTCGGGGAGGATGACTCGACCATCAAGAGGGGGTCAGGAAATACAAAGAAAAGACTAGGCAGAGGAAAGGAATACCTAAGGACGAGGTTCGCCGGAAGCACTGTTCGTCGGAGCTCACAGAGGTTGGGCGGCGGAGGTCGGACGAGAGCAGAGGAGAAAATAGAAGTTAAATTGAAGAAGGGTAAAATGAGGGGGTAAACCTATTTATACTGCGAGCAAAGCGATGAGGACCGTTGGATGCAGAGGGAGAAAAAGGCGGGCTCAGATCCTGACCGTCCATTTCCTGCCATTTCCCGAGGCTCGAAGTTTCGCTCTGACGCCATGTAACGACCCAGAAAATTCTCTTAATATTTTCTTAAAATATTGAGCATGTCTAGATAATTTTCTGAGGGACCTAGAAATATTAATACAAAATTTGGCCTAGAAATCCATATTTTCTCATTTAAATTGAGAAAACTAAGTACTAATCGACCTTATATGGGCTTTTTAGTACCATAATTATTGGAGAATTTTAGGTAGAAATTAATATAAATATAAAGAAGTTTTAATGAGAAATATTGACATAATTATGGGGGAATTTTTAGAGAATTTTTGGAATTTTGGAGAAAATAATAGAAAATAAAAGGAAAAAATAAAATAAAAATAAGGTGCATGGACCAAGGATTGAACCTTGGACCTCTTGTACAACCATGCATGCTCTAACCAATTCACCTAACAAGGGAGTGCTATGAGGAAATGAAATGGAGTTTGGTTAAGGCTTAAGGGAAGAGGAAAAGATACCATGACTCTTCACTTACCCTCCTTAATGTGTTATAAAGAAGGAGGTTTGGGAGTTACCTTCTTCCTTCCATCAATTTCATTTTTCTTCCTCCTCCTCCCTCATCCTAGCCGAAACCTCAAGGAGAGGTTCTCCCTTGGAAAAGCTCCACAAGAAGGTCTCATCACCAAGATCTAAAGGTTTTCCAAGGCTGCAAGGGCAAGAGGGTTTAAGTGTCCAAGGGATTTACAATTTCCTTCTCTTTTAAGGTCTAAAAATCAAGATCAACCAAGGTAAGACTCCCTCACCTGTGGTATAATAGTTCCTTATGTTTTTAGCATAATATAATGGTTGGTTTTTGGGATTGATGTTGAAAGAAAAAAAACCAAGAACCCTAGTCCTAAGGGTTTCGGCCACCAAGGACTTTTGGGTCCATGAGGATGCTAAAAATCTCAATCATGTTTCTAATGTGTTCTTATAAGGTTTAGAGAATAAATATAATTTTTGGAGAATTTTTGGAGTACCCTAAGACCCTTTAGGGCTTGGGACTATCCAAGAATTTCATGGCTAGGGTTGGTTTTAACCCTTCAAGTATGTACTTTGTGTATTATCATAATATAAGGGAGATGGAGGATGATTTATGTGAATTTTCACATGGCCTAGAGACCCTACAAGTTTCGGCCAAGATTGATAATAGGGCAAAAAGTTAGGACTTACTTCAAGTAAGGGCCCCAATGACCCCTATGGTATGGTATAGTTGATGTTTAATGGTTGATTGGGGGTTTTAATGGAATTTTTTCCATGCACTCATGGCCTTATAGGTTTCGGCCAGCCCTAGGAAGGAGGGCTAAGGGTTAGGGTTAACCCTAATCATGAGCCCTAATGGCTTCCTATGGTCTCATAGATGATGTATGGTTGTTCCTTTACCTTATGCTATCTTACATGTTTATGGAATTGATGGAACTCCTCCTTATAGGTTTCGTCCAAGCCATGTATCTAGGGTTTGGGGTGGAGTTAGGGTTCGAAGAATGATGGTTTATGCTTACCATGAAGTATATATATATGTATAGGTTCAAGCATGTGGTAGAAATCATGTTACCTATAACCCTAAACTTAAGCCCCATGTTTTATGTTGTATGTTATGATTGAATGCCATGCTTAATAGGGTTTATTATGAATGTCTTATGTTTTATGCCATGTACTTGAATGGTAGGTAGAATGTTATGGAAATCCTACCTATGCATGCTTGAGATAGATACCATGCTTAGGCAAGGAATGCAATGTTTACCTTATGTATCATGATCATACAAGCTCTATGTAGTAGGATAAATATTTATGAAAACATGTCATGTTCGATGCAATGCTTACCTTATATGTTATGATCATGCAAGTACTAGGAATAGGAATGATGTTTAGGTATGCATGCCATGTTTTATGTATGAAGATGTGTGCCATGTCGTATGAATAATGATGCATGCCATGTTGTATGAATAATGATGCATGCCATATTGAATGAATAAAGATGCATGCCATGTTTATGAAAGAAGATGCATACCATGTTTATGAATGAAGATAATGCTCATGCATTCCAGGCATCATGATGGTATGCAATAAGTATGAACAATGAAAGGACAAGCATGTGTTAAGTCATGCTTTATGTAACATGGTTATGCTATGAATGTCTTATGAATGATGAAACATGTAAAGTATTTTACTTTATGAATGGGCTTGTACCGGACCGAAGTATGGGTCCAAGGGATGGGCACCTTAAGAACGCCCCGGTTATGGACTACCGACTATGCTGTCCACGGTTCTGGCACTACCGGAGCTGTGCAACAGGGATGGGCTCCTTAAGAACGCCTCGGTTCGGGGACTACCGACTATGCTGTCCTTACCCTAGTAGGTCGGGGCTCGCTACCTCGGATTTGCTAGGGATGCGCGCTTATGATGTATGTATGTGGTACAAGCCGGGGACCCCAATGATATGATGATTATGTTTAAACATTTAAAAGTATGTTTTAAAAGTTAAGCATCCTTATGTATATGCATTCTACTCATGCATTCATTCATGTTATGCATTATGCTATGCTAATAAGATTTTATGCTTACGCTTCATGTTAAGAAATATGCCTAAGGGTAAATGATCTATGTCATGATTATGTTGAGAAGATGCTCATATGCTATGATAGGAAGTATGCCTATGTTTATGTTATACGGGTTGGTTTACACTTTATAGACATGTTTATGCCATGTATTATGTCATGTTAGGAATGTTTATTATGTTATGATTATACCATGTATTATGCCATGCTGGGAATGTTTATTATATTTATGTTTATGCCATGTAGCATGCCATGCTTAGAATGTTTACTATGTTTACGTTTATGCCATGTCTCATGCCATGCTAGGAATGTTCACTTACGTTTATGTTCATGCCATGTCAAGTATATGATAAGTGATTCAAGTTGTTATGTTCTAAGTACAGCACCAAGTATGTTAAGGTTTCATGTGCTCATTATGAAATGCCGAATGATTTTTGTGAGGAGGAACGAGTCTTACTAAGCCCGTGTGCTTATAGTCTTCTTTCCTTATACCGCAGATCATTCAAGGGGACAATGAGGAAGCAGCAGGAGGGCAAGAATGCATGTGTGTGGTCGTGACTTGGCCCCGGAAACCATATGTTTACCGTTTATGCTATAACTTTACCTTGGTTACTTATATGCTTGAATAATGACTTATGGAACTCTATGATGTGATGTTAAGTATGATATGATATGATGCTTAAGTATGAAGTCAATATGCCAAGTTCCCATGTCATTATGTTAAGAATGGTAGTAGGGCATGTATGAGTAAAGTTAAAATGAGTCCGCTGCCTTATGATGTCTACCTGCCCTACCCATGTTAACGTAATGCCGCTTTATGGAAAGAAAAAAAAGCGGGCGTTACACGCCACACGAGCCATGCTGATGACGCCCCGGTGCTAGAGGCTCCCAGTCGGGAGGTGACACATGGCCTCGCATTAATAAGTGATTTGACGGAAGATTTGGCATTTAAAGAGGAAGATTGGGAGTACGAAGCGACGCTCGGGAACGCGAAGAGGAGTTCGGCCGACCGGGCCAGGAGCCTAGTCAGTCGAACTATGCGCCTCCTTCGACTAGACTTGAAGGGGAGGCTTATGATCCAGGCGAGTGGTTTTTTAGGATCATTGGAGGCCCGGTCGGGTTCGATCGAGTGTGACCCGGGTCAAAGAAGGTTAAACCGGGTCGTCTTGGCCAAACTGTGTCAGTCGAGAACCCGAATGCTCAGGGTCGGTCACCCGAGGATGTTCACTCGGGGTTAGTCACCCGAGGTCGGCCACTCGGGGTCGGTCACCCGGGGTCATTCACCCGGGGGTCGGCCACCCGGGGTCGGCCACTCGGGGTCAGTCGCTCGAGGTCGGCCACTCGGGTTCGGTCACCCGATGTCGGCCACTCGGAGCTTATCATCTAAGCTCAACTACTCGGTATCGGCCCTCCAAGGTCTGCCAGCAGGTCGGTCACTCGGGTCGGGTGTCCCCAGCCGAACGCCCTGAGTTCGCCCCATGAACAGAAGCTTAGGATCCAGGCTTACCCGACCGACTTGGACTGTAAGCTGGGGCAAGCCAACCGAATAATTATAGGACCACCTCTACAGTAATAATGTAGCAGATCCCTGACATAATCATCACCTGACAGAGCCACCTGACAGAGCCGCCGAATGTTAATGAGAATCAAAAGAGGCAGTTTAGACTGGGTGTCAGACGGCTGTGGTAGCCTCACAAGGCTAATAAAGCTGCCACGGGCTCAGTCTGCCAACTGACCCTTCCTTAATGAGACATGACAGCTCTGACAAGGCAGAGAACTTCCCCTCCCCTATATAAACCCCACTTTGGGCTCCAAGGAAAGGATCGCTGCCATTTTACAACCTCAACTCCCCTTTTGAGTGCCCCATTTCTGTCCGACCCGAGTGAGTGGTATCTGGCCCGTGATTGAACCCGACCCTGACCCCCCGTGCTACAGCAGACCGGGTCGTCTTGGTCAGACCGAGTCATCCGAGTGAGAATCGGTCTTCGCTTGTCGACAGGATCAATATGTAAACATATGAGGAGTTTCAATATCATAAATCTATAAATACTTATGTATGTATTTTTTTCAAAGATATAAGAAAAAGAAAGGTTAATAATATTTCCTTTTCGTTTATAATTATTTATATAATTTTACAACACGTTATTAGCACGAACGTTCTATTCTTTTAATTCAGCTATAGGTAATCTTGAAATATATATATATATATATATATATATATATATATATATATATATATATATATATATATATATATATATATATATATATATATATATATATATATATATATATATATATATATATATATATATATATATTCTCCATCATAATTATTTGTCAAGAAGTTAAATATATAGTTTCTTCATGCTTTGTTAAACAATTATTTGGTTAACTATTAGTTAGTTACTTATTTGCATGGCGTTTCAAAAATATTTTACAGTTATATTTTATAAAATCATCATTTGATTATATCATGTTTTTTGATTTAGTAATAAATATATATGATACATGATAATTATTATTAATGATTTAGTTTTCTTTGTATTAGTTTTCGCTATGTCCAATCTTTCAAAGTTAGAGTTTGCAACTCTTGACATTTCCGAAAAAAATTATCCATCGTAGATTTTGGATGTGGAGATTCATTTAGATGTTATGGGTTTTGGGGATACCATAAAAGACGAAAATAATGAATCTTTACAAAATCGTGCAAAAGCAATGATTTTCATTTGTCACCATCTTCATGAACGATTGAAAACCGAATATTTAACAATCAAAGATCCATTTGAGCTATAGAATAATTTGAAGGAAAGTTATAACCACTATAAAACTGTGATTCTTCTAATTGCTCGTTATGAATGAATTCATTTACGTTTACAAGATTTTAAATTTGTAAGTGAATATAACTCAGCTATGTTTAGAATCAACTCAAAATTAAAATTATGCTGTGAAAAAATTACTAATGATGATATATTGGAAAAAACATATTCTATCTTTTATGCATCTAACATGCTCCTGTAGCAACAATATAGAAAGAAATGTTTTAAGAAATATTCTGAGTTAATTATATATCCTCTTGTGGCTGAGCAAAATAATGAGCTTTTGATGAAAAATCATAAGACCCGCCCAACTGGTGCTAGTCCATTCCCTGAAGTGAATCAGATAACTTGTAAAAATGATAAACGACAATACAGACAAAAAATTCATCATGTTCGTGGTCATGGTCGTAGACACAAAATGATCAATTTTAAGAAAATCATGATGGTTATATTAATAGAAGTAGGTTCAATAATGCCCACCAGAAGTGGACAAATGACAATGGTAAAATGGTTAAAAGTAGACATGATAATGATGAAAATAAATCCGAAAATATATGTTATAGATGTGACATGAAAGGGCATCGATCACGTACATGTTGTACGCCAAAATACCTTTCTGATCTCTACCAAGCCTCTTTAAAGGACAAAGCAAATGATATAGTGATAAATGTTGTCTTTTATGACAATAGCACAGTTCCTGGTTTTTCTATGACTATACATTTGAATGCCTTTGATTTCTTTGTAGATCCTAATGGAGGAATAGACAATTTGATTGGAAATGAAGATATTTATGGAAATATCTAACCTAACCAAATATTTTAAAATAAATTAGTTCATCTGCTATTATGCCCTTTAATAATCATTTACTCATTTCTCATTATGTATTTCCTTTGTTTTAATGAAGAATATCATGACTTTTGGATTCAATAATGAAGATTTATGCCTTGTTGCTATTATTTAATATTTAATAAATATATTAATATATAAAAAATTTATCAAAACACGTAATTTCATATTCAAACGCAGGACTCGAAATTACGGTAGGAGGGCCTGAAGTCAGATGACTTCAGGCCAAGGGCACTGAAATCATTTATTTTAAAAATATTTTTTATATTTAATTATTATTTATTAAATTAATTATTTATAGGGTCTGAAGTTATTTGACTTCAGGCTCTCCTAGGATGACTTCAGGCCCTACGTTTGAATATGAAATCACGTGTTTTGATAGGGTTTTTTTATATATTAATATATTTATTAAATATTATTTATTATATTAATTTAGATTAATCAAATATAAAAAATTATTTCTTTATATCTTTGAAATCATGTTGAAAGAGAAGTTTCTTTTAACTGTGCCCAAGATGCAGTCATATTTATACAACTTTGTGTGCTAACTGATACGGTTAGAGAACATAACTGAAAATTATTGGTACTAAGTTTGCACATCAGAAATAACATCTCTTAAGTAAATTCTAAATATAGATATCAAGTATGGAGAAATCCAAGTATCTTAGGTCCATCAGTGAGTTTTCACCGAAACCCATTGATTCATCCTAGAAAACTCCTATTGCAACATAATTCATAATCATTAGAAGTTTGAACATCAAAAATACCATCTCCTAGCTCAACTCTAACTATTGATATTCGATTTTAAGAAATCCAAATATCCTAGGTCGATCAGTGAGTTTTGGTGAAAACTCACTAATAGACCTAAAAATCTCCTATTACAACATAATTTATAATCATTAGAAGTTTGAACACCAAAAATATCATCTCCTAGCTCAACTCTAACTATTGAGATTGGATTTTGAGAAATCCAAATATCCTAGGTCTATCAGTGGGTATCAGTGGGTTTTGATGAAAATCCACTGATAGACCTAAAAATCTTCTATTGCAACATAATTTATAATTATTAGAAGTTTGGACACCAAAAATACCATCTCCTAGCTCAACTCTAACTAGAACTATTGGATTTTAAGAAATCCAAATATTCTAGGTCCATCAGTGGGTTTTGATGAAAACCCACTGATAGACCTAAAAATCTCCTATTGCAACATAATTTATAATTATTAGAAGTTTGGACACTAAAAATATCATCTCCTAGCTCAACTCTAACTAGAACTATTGATATTTTATTTAATTTACTTATATTAATCCAAGATTTGTTCAGGCCCAAGGAAGGCATGAACACAGATGTGTTCAGGCTCTCTTAGCGTGACTTCAGACCCTACGTTTTAATCTGAAATTACGAGTTTTGATAGGTTTTTTATATATTAATATATTTTTAAAATAGAAAAAAAATTTGAATCCACGTCGGGCCTGAATCATCTAATTTCAGGCCCAACGTGGCCTGAAATCAAAAGATTTCAGGCCCAGAGGTTTTTTTATATTAATATATATATTAAATATTGTTTAATATATTAATTTATATTAATATTAATCAAATATAAAAAATCATCTCTGTATATTTTTGAAATTACGTTGGATGAGATATTTTTTTAACTGAAATATTTTTTCGGATTTTACCTTACATTTTTTATCCGATTCCATAATATATTATTTTAAAATAAAAAGTTTGAAAAAGTATGTTCAGATGTCTCAGAATTCGTTACTGAGAAAGAAAAAGAGAAAGAGAAAGACATGCAGTACTTGGCAGGAGGGGTATAAGAGGAAGTTTACTAAAATAAGTACGCTCTTTGATAACAATGAAACTATGGTACGCCTTTTAATAAATATCAATTCTTAAATACGTCTTTTGATAAAAAGTCGATTTTAATTTATTTGCCATTGAGTAGCCTAGTGTTTAGTTGAAAGCCAAAGTTCGATCCCCACTTTGTGTGGCTAAGTTTTCGGATTTATTCCAGTCGATATCGCATGTATTCATGTCTTCTTTGCTCGAGTTAAGTATGACTCGAGTCCTCTCTCGAAAGTCGAATCCCATCAAATATACGGACAGTTTGTTTATTACATTTCGAATTGTATTTCGAATAATGTTATAATTATACTCTAAAAAATAAATTGATTTACTTGATTTTTAGCTCAAGCAACAAACATCGATTACAATAATGAAAAATGATATGCAACAAGAATTTCTAGCATGAAACCCAACATGAATGACGTGACGTTCTAATTATAGCGATCCCCGACGGGTTCACTATGCTCCCCAGGTTATAGTTTGGTTCGGGGCGGCGGCCGAAGGCCGCCGTTGGTGTCCAAGTGGCAATCGGATGCGTATATAAAAAGTGCCACGTCATTCATGTTGGGTTTCATGCTAGAAATTCTTGTTGCGTATCATTGCTCTACAATAATATTCCTAATCAATTTTTGTTGCCCATTGCTTCGGTTTGTTTTCTTAATCACGGTGCCCACTAATTTATCATTTATTACAATAATGTTGTGGTGCACCAAAGTTGCACGTCCACATCAAATAATGTCGTCCCGTTTCCTTGTTTGAAGGAGGGAAAAGTAAATAGATTGGTGATTAATATATAAATATTATAGTATAAGATTTGGAGATTAAAATTTGATAAAATTAATATGTTCGTCTTTCTTACGTATTAACCATAGTATCCAGGTTAATAACTTTTATAATTTACCTCCTCTGTGTTGACCCTGAGACGGATTAACGGGGGTGCAAGGGGCGAGCGAATCGCCCTTTTAGCCAGCAAGAAGGAAGGAAAGAGGTAAGAAAGTGCAAGCGACTCAAAACAGAGTAAAAAAAATATTGAACCAGATAACAGATGAATCTGAGATGATCGATTCAGTCTTATAAAAGTTTCTTATTGGTTATCAAGATAAATCGGGAAGCATTCATGATGGACGATCTAGAAGCCTAGCATCCTATGATTCACCTCTCATTTAGAGGAAACTTTTTTATAAAATATGTTATAGTAGGGATCGAATCGTAAATATTTGAGATAGTAATTAATTATCGTACCACTGTATTATAGTCCCGAGGGCAAGTCAAAATATAGTAAAACACATGCAAATAATGAGTAAATAATGTAATAATGGAGGAAATATTAATTACACTCTCTTTGGTTTTGGCACGTTTAAACAGTTTAAACAACATCAGATCCTGATGAGGAAGAGTGAATTGATTTTCCAAGTTACAACTCAAATGAGATATATAATTTGTTTCTCATTTGGTTCATTTACTTTACATGCACTATTTTTTTACTCCCGGGATGAATAAAAGTTTAATTAAATAAAAAAATTACATCGAATAATTCGAATTTAAAATTTTGATTTGGTTATTTAAGAATTAAAAAAAAAATTCCTAAAAACATTGATTATATCAACTAATTGATTTCAATTTTAAAATATCTTATTCAATTAAACTATTGAATAACCCAAAATAAAAAAAAATAATGGGAAAATTCCTAAGTAAATGAACTTATAAATCTCTAATTTAATCGATAAATCTCCTATCATATCATCATTGTTGAAAAATTCGGTTAATTTGATTTTAAACTAATTAACTGATATTTAATCAATTTGGTTTATTCAATTTTTATTAAAAAATTTGATCGATTGATTAGTTTGAAAAGGTTTGATTTATTCAATTTCAATTAATTCGATTTGATTTAACCGAATAGTCAACCTTAACAACTAACGTATTTGATTTGCTAACTCAAATTGATTCATTAGGTTCGTTAAACTAATTTAAATTTTTGATCGATTTAATTTGCATGTATAATTGTCATATGAGATATATATGGGTTATTTAGTTGTCTTAATTTGTCCTTCCAATCATATTTATTAGCACAATCATATCATGTGATTTAAATGCTTAGACAATATTCAAGTTAATTAGAAATTGTTTTGCATCTCACATGAATGTCAACTGTCCAAGCTAAGAAGAACTTGATATGAGTTGCAAGAGCAACAAAGAAAGTCTAAGAAGACTCTTGAAAGGTAAAGCCAAGTAAACATTTGGCAAAAGAAACCCTAACAAGTCGAGAACGAGAAGCAATGTAAGAGAAGTTCTAATGGGTTGATGATTAGACATTAGTCAAAGGAAGCTCTAGCGGATTGATAAGGACTGATTGATTCCCACGTTTGCATTGTGGCATGTGTTTGTGCTTCATGATTGATTCTTTAATATTAGCCAACGAGTGTTGCCGCAATACCAACTTGAGCAAGAACTTTGAGCAAAGGGGGATTTTCACTCGTGCATTAAGCGGGTCAGTTTGTTGGATCTTTCAAGGGAAGTCCATGGGTGGAGCCACCCATGGGCTAGGGTGGGCTCCAACCCCACCTACTTTTTAAAGCCTATGTAATAATTTTTTATTTTATTAATTTTTAAACCCATCAAAAATAAATTAAGTATTTAGAAAAAAATAATAAAATCTAAAATGAAAAATAAATAAAATAGATATTATTAAATTATTAACATAAAATGAGGATGTTGAATTTAAATTAAATGGGATGTGAATTAAATTTAATGGTCAGGAGATGAATAGTATGTTATTCAAATTGGAATTGATTTTATCGAGTTATGACCCAATTAAATGAAGGAGGAGAATCGGGAGGAAGAAGAATCTCGAGGAGTTCCATGTCTAAATCTTCTGAGGAAGACATCTGAATAATGAAGGATCGCCGGAGAAGGCGATCGTAAGGATAATAGAGGAGGCGAGAAACACTAGATTTGCTGGAATGCAAGTTGATGGTAATACCTGTGATCATCGCCTATATATAGGGGAAGGCAACCGATGGCAAATGTTCGGAGAAAGCCCTGGTAAATGGAGGGATCGAAGGATAACCCTTCGATCAGATCATGAGGGAATCTTGAGGCTCGACGTGACAAAAGCGTACTCTTGGTGGTGAACGGTTCATCACCCGAGGTCACTAATGACCAGTAATGGACGCTTCGATGCTCGATGAGTCATTCGCCCAAGGACAAGTCCCTTCGACCATTAATGTGGCTGTCAGAAGGCAGGATACGAATCGGTCCGAGGTGACAGCCGAAAAGACATAGCCTAATCGGCCAGACGACCGAAGCAAGAAGGGCTAACTTGATCCAGGCTCTTGGTAAAACACAAATCCCTGGGTTTGGGTCCCGATCGGACGCGTGGCGATCCAAGCTCTCCGACTCTAAGTCGACCAAGTGGCCAAGTTCTTGCAACCGGGCTAGTTCTCGCAAATGCATTGGTGAGGGTCCCGGTCGAACGCGTGGCGACCCACGCTCCCCGGCCCTAACTCGACCAAATGGCCAAATCCTCATAGACGGGCCAGCTCCCGCAAATCCATTGGGGAGGGTCCCGGTCGAACGTGTGGCGACTCACGCTCCCCGGTCCTGACTCGACCAAATCGCCAAATCCTCATAGACGGACTAGCTCCCGCAAATCCATTGGTAAGGGTCCCGATCGGACGCGTGGCGACCCACGCTCCCCGGTCTTGACCCGACCAAAGGACCAGATCCTCGTAGACGGGTGAGCTCCCGCACGTCACTCGTTCGACCTCTCACTCGAGTGGCTCTCGCTCGGAATCATTCACATTCGGAAGCAAGAGCAGGCACGAAAAGTTTGAGCAGAAAGGAAATATTACATTCATAAGGGCGAGAACACTACAAAATTTGAGGCCAGTCACCTTGGCGGGGGAAAAGATAGAGAATACAAGAGGCTCGACCCTCACTTAAAAGGCTGGCTGGTTATGTCGGGCAAGTCTGGGCACATATCCTGAAGATGGACGGCAGTGGGAGGCATATCGGGGGGAGGGGGGGGGGAGGGTAAATACCCGCCTCGTTTAAGCTGCCAGATCGTACTAATTCCTTGGTACATCAACATGGCCCGAAATCGCTTGGAAATCTCAGCGGAATGCACTGGGGAATTAAGGCACTCGAGCCTATGCGCCTCCAACCTTTCAGCTTCCGACTCCTTGTAGGAGCGAAGCTCCGCTAGATCTGCCCGAGCCGCCTCCCACTCGGTTTTCTCCCTCACCAGCCGCCTGAGCTCCTCCTTTTGGTCTTGTAAAGATTGATCCTTGGAAGAGAGCTCAGCAGATAGCTTGGCTATCCTCTCCGCCTGAGCCAGGGCCTCGGTGCCCTTGGTCTTCAGCTGAGTCTTGAGGGAGTTGGCGACGGTGGATGCCTTCTACAGCTGAGCCTCCGCCCTGGTCAATTTGTCCTGGGTCTTCGCTTGAAGGGCCCAGGCCGCTCGTTATGCTTCAAGGAGGAGACCTGGATGTTCGTTTGGGAAGCAGCCCGGTTCGCCGTCTTGACCTGGCTGTGAACAGCTTCAAGTTGCTCCTCAGAGTGAGCCAATCGGTCCTCAAGGCCTGGACCTCGGCTCACAGGTTGGTCAGAGACGGCTCGTCGGAAACAAGCGAAGAATGGGCCAATTGGGTCTCTAGGCGCTCCACCTTCCTCTCAGCCTCTGTGCGGGCCGAGGCATGAGCTAGGAGTGCCATAGAAAAGCCCTGACAGGATCCCAAGAACTGTGAAGCAAGCACCAACTTTAAGGGCAGAAAAGAGAATACTCACTAAGGGACAAGAGTAGTCCTGAGCATACCTGAGTGACCCAGAGGAAGAAGGCGTTAGCATTGCTTCGAGGTCCCGGAAAGTGGGATTCCTCGAGCCCTTGGACATAACGGTCATCCACCGACCCATACATACGAATATCTTGATGCTGGACGGGTAGCTCGCCCGATGGCATCCCCAGATGACAATCAGATCGGGTGGGTACCAAAAGGTGCAGCATGGGGCGATCGGCCTGGTCCTCAGTAGACGGAATTCTTTCACCCTTGGGCAGTGACCGGACAGAAGCATCCGAGGAGACAGGTACGTTGGCTGCGGCTGCCGCAGCGGGTGAATTAACAACGGGGTCGGCAGCCGGCGTAATGGCAGCAGGATCGGTGGTAGGGGCTGCAACAAGAACAATGGCGGTGGAAGTAGGGGAAGCTCCCGAGTCTGGAGCTGTTCTCTTCTTTTTCTTCTTCTTCTTCTCCAGGCGTTTGCTGGAAGAAGGATGAGATGAGCCCCCTGTCGGGGATGATGCTCGTCAACGTTTGGAAGGAGTGCGCTGCTTGGCGGGTGGGGGTGGCGCTGTTTCAGAAGTAGTAGGCGCCGACTCCAGGACGGTCGGAGTCGGGTTCTCCAAGGCATCCTCCGCTGGGGCACCTCCCCTTGTCGCCAACTCAGCGACGACCCCGGTTCGCAGCTCGGCCTCATCTAGTCTGAAATCTTCCTTCAGGGACGCGGACAACATCATAGGAACTTCAAGAGTAAAATGGGCTCAGTCATAATTAAAGAGCGTTCAAGGAAGATGTCGTAATGCTTACCGACTACGGACAACCAGGGGATCAGCCTGGGGTTGAGACCAAAGGCAGAGAGAATCCCCTCCTTCAACAGGTGACCTCCATGAAAGTGCCTACCCTCTAGCTCGGCCGTGACAGTCTGGTAGGCCACGGAGGTGCGATAGTTTTTGGGGAGGAGATCGGGGGCAGGAAGCTCCTTGATCCAGGCCGTGGGCCAGCTCGAGGCCGAGGTGAGTTTGATGAAAAAGTAATGCTCTTTCCATCCCTTGTTGGAAGAGGGAAGATTCAGGAGGAAAGAAGCTTTGGCTCGAGCTTGGAAGAAGAAGTCACCCGACTCTTGCTGTTTGGGGTAGAAAAAGTAATGGAAGTGCTCGGGCTCTAGGGGAATCTTGTACAAGACAAAAATGATGATCGAGCCGCACATTAGGCGTATGACGTTCGGAGTCAGCTGAGGTAAAGGAATTTGAAAGTGTTCGCAGATAGCGGAGATGAAAGGATGAATGGGAAAGCAGAGACCGGCATGTAGGTGGTCTCGAGATAAAGTAAGATAGCCCAACGGGGCAGAGTTGGGTCGATCAGTTGATTTCGGCAGGCACATTTGGTGGTCGGAAGGGATTAAGAAGTCCGATCGGATTTGCTCCAGGTCATGTGCAGTAAGATCAGATATCATGGCCGAATACCATGGTGAAGAAGGGGAGGAGGATGAAGAAAGGGAAGCCATCAGATAAGAAAGAAAGAGGAAACTGACCGATAGAAAGAATCGCCGAGGAAGGAGGTCGAAGACGAAAAGCTGTCGAAACCCTAGCAGAGCCAGAAGCGACGGAGAATGATGTCGAAGTTAAGACGCCGTAAGAAGAGCGACCATACGAGAAGCCTATTTATGGGGATAGAAGAAGGACGCTAGTCGTCCGATGGGAAACCGGGAGAAGCATGCGACCATGCTGAAACCGTCCGATCAAGCTTGGATGGTTTTCGAGATGGTTGGTCATACGTGTGGATCGAACATTCACGAAGAGGGATGACATATCCCTCGTGACGCGGGCGCAAATGGCTTGGGAACGTGAGTCCTGGGTCATTAAGGCGGTAATTAAGGAGAAGATACACCATGATTTCAAAAGTTCCCGAAGAGACAAGTTGTATAGTAGATGATTCCTCTGTGTGAGGCTGACTGCAAAACCTGATCACTCGGGTGCCTCCTTCGACTAAACTTGAGGGGGATGTTTATGATCCCGGGTCAGCTTACGTGTAGCCTGGCCCGGTAGCCTGACACCTAGTTAGTAGGAAAATGGTTAATGGGCTGGAAAGGCCCGTCGGAAAGGCGTCACTCGGATTAAGGCCCCTGATCGGACTCGTGGCGACCCACGCTCCTCAGGGTTGGTCTGACTCAAGCTTAGATGCTCATGCTCCAATACCCCTCCAAGTTTGGCTCCTCGCCTACGCATGGCGGACCACGCTCCGGGGATAAGCTTGAACCGAAGGAGGCGTTACTCGATACATTATCATGCAGTGCCCCAGTCGGTACCTTCATAGGCCCTCAGCCGGCCTCATCATACAGTGCCCCAGTCGATACCTTCATAGGCCCTCAGTTGGCCTCATCACTCAGTGCCCCAGTCGGCACCTCACTCATAGGCCCTCAATCGACCTCATCACTCATTGCCCCAGCCGGCACCTCATCCTTATAGGCCCTCAGTCGGCCTCATCACTCAGTGTCCCAGTCGGCACCTCATCCTTATAGGCCCTCAGTCGGCCTCATCACTCAGTGCCTCAGTCGGCACCTCATTCATAGGTGCTCAATCGACCTCATCGCTCAGTGCCCTCAATCGGCCCTAACATGCAGAACAACCACTCCATGACATCAGGTTACCCAAAGCAGTACGGGGTCGGCACAGAACTGAGGTCACCTTGGTCATAGCAACAGATACCTCGCTGATGGCTTGATCTTCCTGCCATACCCTGTCCCCCCGTACTACGATCACATACACTGGTATCAGGCCGAGCGGCGCCAAAAGGCACCAATCATTAAGTTGACAATGCCCCTTTCCTTAATCCAGTATGCACTACTTTATCCTGCCATCTCTGGGCATGCATTACCTTGTCCTCGCTATATGACAACAGGTGGCAGGTGGGGCAGGAGCTGTTAGCTTCCCCAATTATATAACCCTCGTCACTCAGCATCTCTCAGATACGCGCAATAGTATATTTTCCTGCTATTCTATTGCTTTCCATTGTCACCGTCGAGTACTGACTTGATCGTCGGAGTGCCTGGCCGGGGACTATTCCCGGCGGGTTCTAACGGTCTTTGTCTTATAGGATTGGAGCGCGCTAGCTCGGCAGACAGCCTTAGTGACTATACGCTCCCCGGAGGACCATCTAGCCGCAGGGGCGCCGCCTCGCTTCGCGACAGAATCAATGGGTATTATAAATTAGTATGGTATAATTATAAAATATGGTGGGAAAAGACAAATACATAATTAAATTGTAGGTTGCAGCCATGTGTAAATCCGACGGGAATTCGAAGAGCATTGCATGTCCGCATGATGATGGTTAATAGCTTGACAATTAAATATTAATGTATACAAATAATAAATTGTAACCATAAAATCCAATGGAAGATGTAACGGTAATAGAAAGATAAATAAGGATTATTATTGTCTCGTGAAGATAAATTTTACAGGATTTGTAAAGAATGGAAAATTAACAAGACATATTTTCCCGTGCATTTTGGAAAAATATCAAAATTATTAGTCAGGGAAGATAAATTTTATAGTAGTAGTTGTAACTGTAATTACCCAATGGTAGGTGCTCACAGCTGCCGGATTATGGAATCAAACCGTTCATGACTGCATGTAATTGTAACAATAATAACTTAGCAATTAAATACTTTATAAAAATAATAAATAAAAATTTATAATTATAATGGGCCCCAATTTTATTGAGGCCTGGGCACAGGCTTTAATGGCTTATGCCTTTAGCCGGGCCTGGGCCCTCACCCCGTCTGGGTTATCCCGATCAGAATGTCACGATTCTTCTGACTTCAAAGTGTGGAATTAATTACATGCATGACGTCGAACTTAAGTTTATGAACAGAGGCGACGCACGTACATTAAATCATTAATCACTACAGCCAACAATTCTATATATACTATACAATATAGAAATTCAGCAAATGAATGAATGACTGCTCAATATGCCCCGATGGATCGGCTTCGTCCGCAATCCGGCCGCAGAATATTGGAATAGGGCATGAAGGTAGGGTAATACGAACCCGTGCTCGTCGCCAGCTTCGTTAGATCTCTCTGCCTGAACGAGTAAACGTAGGCTTCAAATTGTACGCTGAACACCAGCACCATCCCTTTCTCCTCCCCGCCGTCGCATACCAACATCGTCCCCACGTTTTCTGCCTTCTCCATGTCATACATTACAAACTCCTCATCCAGCTTCACCCATGAACGATCATCATCAGTAGTAGACCATCTCCAAATCGTGAACGTGCCGGAGCGCCGACGGTAATGCACCAGGCACAGCCACGATTCCTCCCAAACTGCCACGCTGATTTTGTCGCCCGACTCGACGGCGCCGTCGTCGGGCTCGGGCATGGAAAGAAACTCGACAGCCCCCGTGGCGATCTCGTATGACAACACGTAGGGATCGGATGTCGAATACCCGAAGCAGTCGGAGGCCCAGAAGACGGCCCCTCGGTGCACCACCGGGTTCCGAATGTTCAAGTTGCGGTGGCCCTGGTTGATCAACTCGTCCCTCGTCCAAACCTGGGCCGCCGAGTCGTACACGCGGCACCGGAAGAAGACGGACCAACCCTCGTCGGGTGTCAGGCAGACGAGCTTGTAGTCGCCCGTGACGCAGCCACCGGCGTTGGTGAACTCGACGGCCAAGCTGGAGTGCACTGCGCCGTCGTCGGGGGGAATACGGATGAGCCAGGAATCGCCAAGGACGGGGTTACAGGCGCAAATGCTATAGGAAATAGTGTCCTTTGTCAGGTAGAAGATGAGACCGCCGGCGGAGCAAAGGATCCTGCCGTCGTCGTAGGCGGGGAGGATATCCAAGGAGGCCCGGGGGAGTCCGGCGTCCGGATCGAGGAGGAGCAACTGCAGGCGAGAATAGTTGTTGTCGACGAAGATGGCGGCGGCGGAGGCGGCGTTGTGGTAAGATTGCATGAGGTGGAAGAGGGGATCGGAGGTGATCATGTCCTTCAAGGACTTGGAGACTAGTTGGAGGCGGGCGAGGTTCTTTGCCGGGAGGTAGGAGAAAACCTCCGCCAATTGATCATAGTTGAGGATTTCCTGGTCGCCGGCGGTGGAAGCGGCGCTGCTATTTCCTAGTTGAAGATTGTGGTCGGCCATTGATAGTGCAGAGAGTCTTCAGAGCTAAGCAATTAATCAATGTGGATGTATGTGCAGACATCTATGTTCCTATAAATAGATGTTCAAGAAGATATTGAAGTCTAAATTCCGTTGCCAACAAATTTAGAAAAAATTTCTATTCAGTTTTTAAATTCTATGCCAAAAATAGAAAGAAATCTATGGAAAATAAAAAGTAACTTCCGTGTTTTTTTCCTTAAATTTAAATTTACCAAAATAATTTTATACTCAATTTATCAGGACGAATTCGTTATGAAAAATAGTTTAGACTAATCATAATGATTGGATAAATTTTATTTTGACTATTTCTTCTCTTTTTTTTTTTTTTTCAAATTTACCCTTAAAATGCAATGCTATCTTAACTTTCCCACATTAATTCACAACTAAAAGAGTCTAATCAGCAGATTGAGTTCTGTTTCTACAAAATAGAAAATGTATAATTTTTTATGAGAAAATTATTACTCACTTGATTAATTCCTATTAAAACATTGGAAATTTTAACTTTTTTTGTTAATTTACCTTCGTGTGTTTTTATATAATTTATTAGAATGAATTAACTGATCTAAGTTTGAAAATGACATGACTTATTTAATGTCCAAAGTTAATAACTACAATTTTAATTCAGGTATAATTAGGATGCCAATTTCATGCATGGTTTTTTATTAAGATAGACCATAAGAAAGAATAAATTAAATATTAAAATAAATTAATTAAATTGAGACGTATTTGACAATATAAAATATTGTTTATCTTAGCAAAATTTAAATTCATTAAAAATATTTATAACATAATAAAAACATAATTGTAACTAAATAAATTTAAAAAGAAAAAGCAAATCTAAATTAAGAAAATTAACTTACAACCTCTATTAATTAACCAGCCAAATAAAATTTTAATTATAGAAAATAAAATAATTGTGCTATTAAAATAAAGAGCTATGATAGGGAGAGTGAAAATGGGAGAGTGAATGGTAGAGTGAATGACGTGACACTTGAGTGAATGACGTGACAGTACTTTACATGCACACGCCCGATTATCGCTTAGACACCATCGGCGACCTTCGGCCGTCGCCCCGAATCAAACTATACCCTGGGGAGCACGATGAACCCGTCGGAGATCGCTGTATGCAAAGTGCCACGTCATTCACTTTACCATTCACTCTCTCATTGTCACTCTCTCTATCATTTTTCTAAAATAAAAGTAAATTTTAATTAATAATTGATGCTTCTTTATGATTATAAAAATTCAAAGCGTGCGTTTCGCTTTTGTTCATTAAAAGAGTGTCATAAATAATTGTCTTCGTAATTGCATTCAATGTGCAAAATAAATAATAGGATGTAAATTAGATTAAATTAGTTAAGATGATCTTCATTATGCAATGCCTCTAATACCCTCTCATGAGTTTTCTCAAAAAGATAAATTTGTTATCTTAACGTTTTTTAGAGTGGTCTCAAAGGGAGATTAGTTCAAATACACTGACATTAAACGCATAGTGGGATAAATCATGCAAATCATCAATTCCTGGGAATTGATCCCTAGCTATTAGGCCAAAAATGTAATGTATCTATCATCTGTGCTACGCCCTGGGGGCATCTCTCCACGAGTTTTCGCAATCTTTATAATAATTGGTATCTTGTTTTGCACAAGCGGTCAAGGGCCGAACTGGCGTGTTGCGATAACTATAGAATTTGATATTCTTTCTTCATAATAAAATATGGAGCTTAGTCCCCAACACTTACTCTCAATGGCAAAGCCGGAAAATAAAATTTATCCAAGCTATAATGATCTACCCGGGTTGATCGCCCGTGTGAGACTTGATTGTTGGCGAAAATTTTATTTTGCTGGTGAACATTTTCTATGGGTTCATATGGAGTCGATTGATAAAAAATTAGTATGGGATACGTTACCATTGCGTGTTTAAAAAAAAAATTGGGTCAGGGCTCAAGCACGAGTAAACCAATACTTGGCTAGCTCCGCTCTTGCTTCCACCATGAATCTTATGGGTTTTAGATGGATCTTGTTAATATATAATAAAAAAATATTTATATAAGGATAGAATTTATCTGAGATAGAATTAATCTTTTAAATTTGTCTATATATATCTCCTTTTCATATGTAAATCCAAAGTTTTATGAATACAATTATCTAGTCGTTGTTTAATTTTCTTCATTCTCTTTTCTCTTTCCTTTTCATTATATCGATTTTTGATTATATTTGTATTATTTTCACGATATCAGAGCGCAATCCTGCCAAACCAAAAAATATAAATTTGGAAGGATTGCAATATCATCGTCGAGATTTATGATTTTCAAATATCTGAAAGTCGATCATTATGAGATTTCTTCATTGTTTTCTATGTCATGGTTGGTTTAAAACTGCATTGGTAGAAGAATTATATTTTCTTAAGTTTTAACCGTTAGATCGCCATGAAACTTTAAGGGAACACTTCTCGCACACAGGGCTAAATTTTGAACGGTGGAGATCGAATTTTGAGTTCATTTATCCACCCGACGACTGAAAAATATAACTATTGATTTTGTCTTCTCCTTGGATATTTGATAGTCAATCACAACAAAGATTCTTTAAATTTGGAGCATCAACATGGCAGTAATAGTTCTTCCTAAAAATTCTAGAGCGACTCAATCATCCAATGTCATAATTGCAGCTCTTGCCAAACAGTTTTAAAAATTTCTTGTATCTCATCTGTTGGAGGATTTTTCCGAGATTTTATACTAAATTGAAATTACAAAACAATTTCAACTTATCTCTATTGAGTGGCCGACTTGAAAACCGAAGCTGCCGAGTGAGATCCGAGTGGCCGAGTGAGGTCCGAGTGGAATCTCCCGACCCGAGCAGGTTTTCCCGAGTGGCCGAGTGAGATCCGAGTGAAATCTCCCGAGCGGCCGAGTGAGCTCCCGAATGAAGTTTCCCGAGCGGCCGAGTGAGCTCCCGAATGAAGTTTCCCGAGTGGCCGAGTGAGCTCCCGAGTGAAGTTTCCTTAGCGCCGAGTCAGCTCCCGAATGACGTTTCCCGAGCGGCCGAGTGAGCTCCCGAGTGGCCGAGTGAGCTCCCGAATGACCGAGAGAGGTTTCCGAGTGGAGTTTCCCGACCGGGATCTCCCGAACAGCAGTAGGACGTCTCCCGACCGGGGAGTTGCTGAGGCCTGCGCAGCGCAGTTTCCTTGAAACAGATTCGTCCTCCTTCGGCGGTGCTTCGAGGCTCAGATGGACTTCCGTCTCTCAGGATACAACAGCAGACCACGGGCACAACGGAGCACTCGTTGCTCGTGGCGAACTGAGGAGGTACCCGACTGCTATCAGCGGGGTAGGGAGCGAGGTGGAGTGGAGAAGAATTTCGCACTGCGTCTCTGCCTGTGCGTCCCTTTTGCTCTCGGTCACGGCCTCCTTTTATAGGCTCAAACCTCGCAGTATTAAATGACGAATTAATCGTCATTTAATGACATTTACCCGACCAGATCCAAACGTCTGGGGGTTACTGATCTCGCATTAAACAAAATTAATGCATCAGTTACATTCGAGCAAAAATCAAATCGGCAAAACTTTGGTTCATCTGCTTGGACAAATTTTGCCCCGACCGGTCCGACATTCGACGTGCGCGGGTCGTGCATGCACACGAGTTCACTTGGTTCAGTACAAATCCGGGCCCTGGATTTGCACCCCCCCTGCGCACCCACGCGTGAGAGAGAGCCTCTCCCCTAGCATTTGTTCACAACTACCATGCTTGTGATACAATATAAACCAAATATTTTGCCTTAAGCTCCCAATGTGGGACTAAAGCCCCCCCTCTCAAGGGGGCCCTTTTATTCTCCTCCTCACTTTCTACTCAAGAGAAAGTAACCATGTGGGACTAAAAGTCCCTCCACCTCTTTTCCATTCACACCATATATCCTAAGATATATAACAATCCCCCACATGAATGGAAACATGGTGATACCATTCAGCAGTTGAGTCGTGTATAGGATAGGTAGGTTTCACCCTTTGAACCTTCCCTAGTGCAGATCTGTTTGCTTCCTGGCTGACAGTAGACACGATGTCCTTAAACTGTGCTGCCGTTTGTGTAAGCATTGACACATCTCACCCAGGACTCTCCCTGATACACCTCAGTTCTCATGAGTGTGTTCTTTCTTGGCCATGAACACGCCTGATTCTGCGAGAAGTTCTAAGAATTGTGCCTCCAATTCTCTTCGAAGCGGCCCCACTTCTTTCTCACATAGGTGATCTCTTAAGAGTTTTCCACGTAACTCTATTGAATCATTAAAAACCGTATGCTTAACCTTCATCCTTCACTGTTTCAAAGGGTCATTCCCTTATAGTGAACACTTTTGTCAGTGCAATTAGGTTGTCCCTTTGAACCTAGTTCTTGGGATCTCCAGTCTGCATAGGTTGGGTTTCCTTTGCACCAACATTTTCTATCGGCATCAAACCCACCCTCCTTGATGAGCTTGCAACTAACTCTCGATTTAACCCTTTGGTTAGCGGATCTGCTAAGTTATCCTTTGACTTCACATAGTCAACAGTGATAACTCCAGTTGAGAGTAGTTGTTTAATGGTATTGTGTCTTCGACGTATATGTCTAGACTTACCATTATATAGATGGCTTTGTGCCCGACCAATTGCAGATTGACTATCACAATGTATGCAGATTGCCGGCACGGGTTTAGGCCATCTCGGTACATCTTCTAAGAATTGCCGTAGCCATTCAGCCTCTTCACCATATTTGTCAAGAGCTACAAACTCAGACTCCATCGTGGATCTGGTTATTACGGTTTGCTTAGAAGATTTCCATGAAATGGCTACACTTCCCAGAGTGAACACATAACCACTCGTAGACTTTGAGTCTTTTATATCAGATATCCAACTCGCATCGCTGTATCCTTCGATAACAGCAGGATATCTCATATAGCGCAGTCCATTTCCACGAGTATATCTCAAGTACTTTAGTACTCTTGTTATCCCTTTCCAGCGCTCAACACCGGGATTACTCGTGTATCTACTCAATTTGCTTACTGCGTAGGCTAAGTCTGGTCGTGTACAATTCATCAAGTACATCAGACTTCCAATCACTCGAGCGTACTCTACCTGAGAGATTCTTTCGCCTTGATTTTTCGATAGATGTTGGCTTGTATCTATCGGTGTTCGTGCCAACGCAGTATCACCATTGGTGAATTTCTTAAGAATCTTGTCCACGTAGTGGGACTGACTAAGAACAAGTCCTTCAGCTGTTCTAAGAATCTTGATTCCTAGAATCACATCAGCTAGGCCCATGTCTTTCATGTCAAATCTTGAGTTCAACATGTCTTTCGTGGATTTGATTATCTTATCATTACTCCCAATGATAAGTATGTCGTCTACATACAAGCACAAGATGACAAAGTCATCTTCTGTAGCTTTCGAGTAGACACATTTATCACATTCATTGATTTTGAATCCACCTTCTCGCATGGCATTATCAAATTTCTCATGCCACTGCTTTGGAGCTTGCTTCAAGCCGTATAAAGACTTTACCAATTTGCAAACCTGGTTGTTCTGTCTTGGCACAGAAAACCCTTCTGGTTGCTCCATATAGATTTCCTCTTCTAAATCTCCGTTTAGAAAGGCCGTCTTTACATCCATCTGATGTATTTCCAGGTTCCATAGAGCAGCAATAGCTAACAACACTCTAATGGACGTTATTCTCGATACAGGAGAATATGTATCAAAGTAATCAAGGCCTTCTTTCTGTCGGTAACCTTTAATTACCAACCTGGCCTTATACTTGTCAATTGTGCCATCTGATCTTATCTTCTTCTTGAAAATCCACTTGCAACCTAATGGTTTACTTCCCGGAGGAAGGTCCACAAGTTCCCACGTGTGATTTTGCAAGATAGATTCTATCTCAGATGCAATTGCCTCTTTCCAGTGAGGTCCCTCAGAGGAGTTCACAGCTTCTGAGTAGCTTTGGGGTTCACCTTCCAGTATGAAAGTGATAAAATCTGATCCATAAGATTTTTCCACCCGAGCTCTCTTACTCCGTCGAGGTGCATTCTCAACTGGTTTATCTTCCTCTTCTTCTTCCTCTGATATTTCCTTTACCCTTTTTGAGGAGCTAGCATCCTCTCGGGTCTTATATGGAAATACATGCTCGAAGAATGAGGCATTTCTCGATTCTATTATCGAGTTCTTGTATATATCCGGTAATTGTGATTCATAAACGCAAAACCGATATGCACTGCTGTTATGTGCATATCCAATAAATATGCAATCAACAGTTTTTGGTCCTATCTTAACCCTTTTTGGATCAGGCACCAAAACTTTGGCAAGACACCCCCACACTCGCAAGTATTTGTAGGATGGTTGTC
The DNA here is from genome assembly GCA_024364735.1 of Boesenbergia rotunda. Classification (NCBI taxonomy): domain Eukaryota; kingdom Viridiplantae; phylum Streptophyta; class Magnoliopsida; order Zingiberales; family Zingiberaceae; genus Boesenbergia; species Boesenbergia rotunda. The sequence goes on from JAGFNQ010005098.1 coordinate 256,945, forward strand.
TTCCATTCCATACCTCATAAGGACTTTTATGTATTTTCTTCCGAGGGACCTTATTTAAAAGGTAATTAGCTGTTAACACAGCTTCCCCCCACATCGAGTCTGGCAGTCCAGAGCTCAATAGAAGAGCATTCATCATCTCCTTAAGAGTTCTATTCTTTCGCTCAGCAATCCCATTCTGCTGAGGGGTATAAGGAGCTGTTGTCTCGTGTCTGATCCCATGTTCAGCACACAACTCAGCGAATGGTGATACATATTCACCACCTCGGTCACTTCGAACCACCTTAAATTTCTTATTAAGTTGGTTTTCAACCTCATTCTTATAGAGAATGAATTTCTCTATAGCTTCATCCTTGCTTTTGAGAAGATACACATAACAATATTTTGTGTTATCATCTACAAAAGTGATGAAGTACTTATTCCCACCACGCGTCGGTGTGCCTTTAAGGTCACATACGTCGGTGTGAATTAGGCCGAGAGGTTCGGTGCTTCTTTCAAAGTGTTGAAAGGATGACCTAGTCAACTTCGCTTCAACACAAGTCTCACACTTGTGTGTCGGGTCAAGGTGGAATGTCGGTATGCTTTGCATGTTCATTAATCTACGAATCACATCGTAATTCACATGTCCTAGTTTACCATGCCATAAACACGAAGACTCAAGCATATAAGTGGAAGAGCTTTCAGTTTTATTTATCTTAGGCTTAATGGCCATTACACTGAGCTTAAACAGTCCATCAGATACATAGCCCTTTCCTACAAACATTCCCTTCTTCGACAGAACAACTCTGTCGGACTCAAACACAATGCGAAAGCCATGCTTGCTTAAGAGTGATCCGGACACTAGATTCTTTCGAATCTCCGGAACATACAGTACATTGGTTAGAGTCAGGTCCTTGCTCGAGGTCATCTTCAGCACCACCTTCCCTTGGCCCACGATGTCCGAGGTTGCCGAGTTCCCCATGAACAGCTTCTCTCCACTAATTTCTTCAAAATTGTGGAGCAGCTCCTTATTACAGTATACATGTCTGGTGGCTCCAGTATCGATCCACCATTGCCGCGGGTTTGAACCCACCAGGTTCAACTCGGAGACCACAGCGCAGAGGTCTTTCATTTCTGGTCCCTCGTTCAGGTTGGCCTCCTGCTTCTTCTTCGGTTTCTTACATTCCGAAGATTTGTGGCCCACTTTGCCACAGTTGTAGCACTTCCCAGAGAACTTCTTGGCGATGCCTCCTTTGGGTGCCAACTTGGAAGATTTAGAATTCTTCCGTTTCGAGCTTTGTCCGTGCTCGACCACGTTGGCTTTCACAGTAGCCTGAGAGAATAGTTTTCTCTCCGAACCCTTGTTGTCTTCTTCGATGCGAAGTCTCACAACAAGTTCCTCCACGTTCATCTCTTTCCGTTTGTGCTTTAGGTAGTTCTTGAAATCCTTCCAGCCGGGGGGCAGCTTTTCAATGATGGCTGCTACTTGGAAGGTTTCACTCAGAACCATACCTTCTGAGTGGATCTCATGTAGGATCACCTGAAGCTCTTGGACTTGGCTGATCACAGTCTTAGTGTCAACCATCTTGTAGTCCAAGAATCGGCCCACGATGAACTTTTTGGCCCCAGCATCCTCCGACTTATATTTCTTGTCCAGGGACTCCCATAGCTCCTTAGCCGTTCTCTTCGTGCTGTACACAACATACAGCGAGTCGGCCAGACAGTTGAGAATGTAGTTTCGGCATAAGTACTCAGAATGAGTCCAAGCCTCTACCACAACAGCCTCAGCTTGCTCGGGAGGGTCCTCGGTCAAGAACCGAGCCAAATTGAGCGTGGTCAGGTAGAAGAGCATCTTCTGCTGCCACCTCTTGAAGTTCAACCCAGTGAACTTCTCTGGCTTTTCCCCATGGTTGATCGGGGCATTCCCGATCGGGGCGGAGGGGGCCTGGTGATGAGTCTGTTTCACCTCAACACGTTCCGTGGCCATCTCAACAGAATCGGATCCGTTTCAAGATTGTTGGAGGATTTTTCCGAGATTTTATACTAAATTGAAATTACAAAATAATTTCAACTTATCTCTGTTGAGTGGCCGAGTTGAAAACCGAAGCTGCCGAGTGAGATCCGAGTGGCCGAGTGAGGTCCGAGTGGAATCTCCCGACCCGAGCAGGTTTTCCCGAGTGGCCGAGTGAGATCCGAGTGAAATCTCCCGAGCGGCCGAGTGAGCTCCCGAATGAAGTTTCCCGAGCGGCCAAGTGAGCTCCCGAATGAAGTTTCCCGAGTGGCCGAGTGAGCTCCCGAGTGAAGTTTCCTTAGCGGCCGAGTCAGCTCCCGAATGACGTTTCCCGAGCGGCCGAGTGTGCTCCCGAGTGGCCTAGTGAGCTCCCGAATGACCGAGAGAGGTTTCTGAGTGGAGTTTCCCGACCGGGATCTCCCGAACAGCAGTAGGACGTCTCCCGACCGGGGAGTTGCTGAGGCCTGCGCAGCGCAGTTTCCTTGAAACAGATTCGTCCTCCTCCGGCGGTGCTTCGAGGCTCAGATGGACTTCCGTCTCTCAGGATACAACAGCAGACCACGGGCACAACGGAGCACTCGTTGCTCGTGGCGAACTGAGGAGGTACCCGACTGCTATCAGCGGGGTAGGGAGCGAGGTGGAGTGGAGAAGAATTTCGCACTGCGTCTCTGCCTGTGCGTCCCTTTTGCTCTCGGTCACGGCCTCCTTTTATAGGCTCAGACCTCGCAGTATTAAATGACGAATTAATCGTCATTTAATGGCATTTACCCGACCAGATCCAAACGTCTGGGGGTTACTGATCTCGCATTAAACAAAATTAATGCATCAGTTACATTCGAGCAGAAATCAAATCGGCAAAACTTTGGTTCATCTGCTTGGACAAATTTTGCCCCGACCGGTCCGACATTCGACGTGCGCGGGTCGTGCATGCACACGAGTTCACTTGGTTCAGTACAAATCCGGGCCCTGGATTTGCACCCCCCCTGCGCACCCACGCGTGAGAGAGAGCCTCTCCCCTAGCATTTGTTCACAACTACCATGCTTGTGATACAATATAAACCAAATATTTTGCCTTAAGCTCCCAATGTGGGACTAAAGCCCCCCCTCTCAAGGGGGCCCTTTTATTCTTCTCCTCACTTTCTACTCAAGAGAAAGTAACCATGTGGGACTAAAAGTCCCTCCATCTCTTTTCCATTCACACCATATATCCTAAGATATATAACATCATCCACATGTTACATCTATTTCTTCTCATAAAGGTTTGCCCTATAATGGTACCTCAGGTATACCTTCTACTATCTGGATCTTTGATTCTAGAGCTTTGCATCATATGTCGCCTAATGTCAATTCTTTTGTATCTATAAATTCTTCTCCTTCTGTGTTGGTTATGACCGTAGATGGTTCTCCCATGCCATTAGCTGGTATTGACTCTATTTTTACATCTAATTTATCTTTGTATCTTACTTTGAATCTTGTCTCGGTTGGTCAATTATGTGATTCTGGTTTCTCAGTTTCTTTTACTTCATCTTCTTGTTATGTACGCATGATCCGTGATCTCAAAAGCATATTGGAATAGACCGTAGACAGGGGGACTATAAGTATTAGAACAACTAAAAGTTTCAGATGTTGCAACATCTAGTGTGTAACGCCCGAAAATTCCCATTTTTAGTTCTTAAAGTCCTTAGAATTATTTAAAAATGGTTTAGAAATATTCTAGATATTTTTAGGGATTTTTAGAATATTTTTATGGAATTTTCCGAGTTCGTTTAGTATATATATATATATATATATATATATAAAAAGGGAAAAACGTTTAAGGGCAGCCGGGGGTTCGAAACCGCGACCAGCAAGAGACCAGGCAAGCGCGCGACCAGCCAGGCTAGGGTATCAAGCACAGCAAAGGGTGGAGAGATATATATTTAAGGTGTGGTTAGGTCAATCCGCCCCCATAAGTATAAATAGATAAGTTAAGAGAGGAAATTAGAATTTTGGGTTTCTCTTCCTCACCCTAGCCGCGCGAAGCAGCCTCTCCCTCTCACGCACGCACGCCCAAGCCCTTCTCCTCTCTTCCAAGGGGCACCGGCCAAGGAGGGATCAAAGACAGCGAAGCGTTGTATTCGTCTCGACGAGGAGAACGCGTAGGCGCGAAGAATTCTCCGAGATCTCAAGTTTCTCCCGAGTCCTAGGCGTCAATCTTGGTTGTAAGTCCAAGATATCAAAGTAAGTACTGCTCACCTGCAGTAAGAGGCGGTTTTTCCGCGAGAATTTCCTTTAAAAGTTTTAAAAGAGATAGTTTCTTTAGTTTATGATTTTTGGCATGTGATATTAGTTCATTATATGTTTGTATAAGTTGATTAAGCACCCTATATGAGATTAGGGCTAAGAAAAGTTATGAGAAAAGAAAAGAGAAGATAAAGATAAGAAAAGAAAAGGCCAAGGCCTTAAGAAATCTCCAAAAGTCAAGACTTAGGGATTTTAGCACGCAAGGTGCTCGAGAAAATGCCAAGGCATTTACAGATAAGAAAGAAAAGAAAGAAAAGCTATTTTATTTTCTAAGGCCAGTACCCGGCGTCCAAGGGCGTCGTTAAAGAAATCCAGGTGTCCAATTCCAAGGTCTTGGCCCTGGTAGACCAAGGTCTGCTCTATTAGGATTGGTGGCTCGCTACCCCAACCTTTTAGGGAACGCGCATATGAGATGGTACTTACGTCTTCAGTGGATCCAAGTGATTATTATTTTCAAGTATATGCTTTAGCAAAGTTTCTAAAGTTTAAAGAGTTTTTCAAAAAGTTAAAGAACAGCGAAAGTATCAAGTTGAGCCAAGAAAAGTAAGTTGAGATTTATTAATGCTTGAGTATGCATGTTTTGAGTTATACATGTTCTTAGTTTTCTTTCAAGCATATAAGTATCTCATATGATTTTCATATTGTTCAAGAAGCATGTTTGCACATTTCGAGATTTTGTGAGCTAGATAGTACTTACTAAGCTTTTTGCTTACTAGTTGCATTTCCTCTTACTGCAGATAAAGGTAAAGGCAAGCAATTCTGAAGGAAGGCGACGAGGCGGTGCTGAGTAAAGTGTGTGTGGTGGCTGATTTTGGAGAGATCTTTGAGACGAGACAATTTAGTTATTTGAATTACAATGTTATAGTTTATTCAAATTTCAAGTTCTTGCTTTATGGAGTTTAGTGAACATTTAAGCTTTGAATAGTTTTACATACTCAATTTCTTAGGGTGAAGATTCCATTCATTTCATTTAGCATATATATCCTTATGATGGCATTGGATGAGTAGAAGTGTGAGTAGTTGGAAATATTGATACTTTGTTAGAAATATAGATGCATGTGCCAAGATAGTATTAATTTCTCTTTGAATCAAGTTTTATTGCTTAAATATGTTTAGAAGAGTTGCATCACATTTCATAATGCTTTAGCAAGGTTATAGAACATGTATTTGGTGTTATGAATGCATAGGAGTCAAGATTGGTACAAATCTAATGTTAAAGTTCATATAAACTTGAATAGCTTATTTTCTTCCGTAAAAGTCCAATTTCAAGTTTATGGATTCATTTTGATTGGCTAAATTGATTGGAAAACTGGCCTAGAGTATAGAAATGGTGTCATGATTCTATTTGGCTCGAAAGTATAGGTTTGGTGGAGTTTTGAAGCAAGTGTCAAAATCTGAAAATTCTGTTTTCAGGCTTATCAGTCGACTGATACAGTATCAGTCGACTGATACCCGAAAGTTGAGTTGGGCGAGGCAAGTTTCAATAAGTTTCATCTTAGGAGTTTTTGAGAAAGAAAGTGTGACATGGTATCATGCATGACTACTTAAGTTAGAATATCATTCTTAGATGAATTTAAAAGAAAAAAAAAGATTTTCGCATTTTTTCTTTAGTCGTGCATTAGAAGTCGAGAAGTAGACAGAAGTAACGATCCGTCTAAGGCAGAGAAGGCGGGTCGCTACAGGTGGTATCAGAGCAGTTCCCATTCTCCAGCATCACACACACATCAGCATCAACCTTGCCGTCTTCAAGTAAGAAAGCTTTAAGTTTCAGTTTTTTTCTATTGCTCCTTTACTTAACTTCAGTATAGAGAAATGCTTAAGTACTTACTCACATGTGCATAGAACAAGGAAGCATGTTTAATCCCTTAGTATCACGGAATCATGTTTAATCCCTAGAATGGACATTAGGATACTAAGTAAGAAGATAAGTTTATACCTAGAGAAGTAGTAGTGATTTCTTGTTCCCTTATACATTATTAGATGGCAAGAAGAGGCCGAGCTCCTAATGCAAGGAACGGAACCCCAGTTCAAGATAACAATGAGCCTGGCACAGAACAGCCAGACCTGATGGCAGTCATTGCTCAAATGCAAGCTCAGATGACAGAACAACAGAAGATCATCGCCACACTGATGGCAAATCAGCACCCAGCGCCCCCTACACCACCCACAGCAGGAGTGGGAACTCCAGTAGTGGCTGAAGTTCCACCAGTCCCACAGGAGACCCCTGCCGTGAACCGAAGACAAGAAGCATACCTCGTCCAGTGGCAGAGGCTGAAACCTGAAAGCTTCTCAGGCACGACTGAGCCCTGGGATGCCCAGGCTTGGTTCAAGACTTTAGAGAGCACGATGGAGCTTCTTGACTGGCCAGAAGTCGAGAAGGTCAAATGTGCCTCCTTCTGCCTAACTGGAGATGCTCGTATGTGGTGGGAGCGAGTCAAGAGTAAGAGGATAGTCAACCAGATGAGCTGGGCAGATTTCGAGCAAGAGTTCTATGAGGAGTTCTTCCACATGCGGGTTACCAACAAGCACTACGAGGACTTCATGGAGTTCAGACAAGGTAGCCTACCAGTGGGAGAAGCAGTCGCAAAGTTCAACAGACTAGCTCGCCTCTGCCCAGAGCTAGTCAGCACAGAGAAGGAGCGAGTCAGACTGATGCTCCGCATGCTGAACCCTGAGATAGCACTCAACGTGAACAGCGGGATGCACCGACCCCAGACCAGCGAGGAGTTGGTCAGTAGTGCTCTAATCTCAGAGCACTACCTGAATAGCATCAAGGCACAGCAAGCACAGCAGAAGCCAGTCCTGATTGAGAACAAGACAATAGGAGGCCAGAAGCCTCAGCCAAATAGCCAGAACTGGAAGAACAAGAACCACAAAAGGAAGCAGTGGCCTGGCAGCCAGAAAGGAAAACCAGAGAATAAGCAAGCTAGGTATCCACCTTGTCCTAAGTGTGGGAGGAACCATCCAGGAACATGCCTTTTGGGTGTAACTGGATGCTATTCATGTGGACAAGAGGGACACAGATCCAAAGACTGCCCAAACAAGTTCAAGGTACTTCCTCAGCAGTCCGTACAGTATGGAGGCCAGCCTCAGTTACATTACATGCCTACTATACTGGAGGGACCTCAGATCAGTCAAGGAGGGTTGGAAGCAGCACCAGTTCAACCAATGCCAGAGTCTTTGCCCTCACGAAGGAAGAAGCTGCCAGCGCCTCCACGGTCGTAACAGGTCAAATAGTTATTTTACAGCATTTAGCTACTACACTGTTTGACACTGGGGCGACCCATTCTTTCGTATCAGTACCTTTTGCTAGTAAGTTACAGGTGCCTGCAGAGAGTTGGGAGTCCAGATTCCTGACAACTCTCCCTTCAGGGGAAATCATGGAGTCCACCCAGAGGCTCCGGGCTGTGCCAATCAAGATTTCAGACCGAGAGCTATATGTCGATCTGATAGTCCTTGCGATGCAGGACTTCGACATCATACTGGGCATGGATTTCCTCAGTAAGTACAGCGCTTCAGTGGACTGCCGTAGAAGGAAGGTGGTTTTCAGCCCAGAAGGAGAACCACCATTCGAGTTTCAAGGAGCCCCAAGGAGGAAGACTCAGAAATTTCTCTCAGCCTTGGCAGCCCACCAGATGCTAGAGCAAGGGTGTGCTGGTTTTCTTGCACACATAGTGGACTCAGAAGCAAAGAAGAACTCAAGCAGGAGGATGTACGGGTAGTCTGCGAATATCCAGAAGTGTTCCCAGAAGAATTACCTGGACTACCTCCCAACCGAGAAGTGGAATTCGAGATCGAGCTAGTGCCCGGTACCGGTCCGGTCTCGAAGGCCCCATATCGTATGTCTCCAGCAGAGTTGAAGGAATTACAAGAGCAACTCCAGGAGCTACTAGACAAGGGCTTCATTCGCCCGAGTCATTCACCCTGGGGAGCTCCTGTACTTTTCGTCAAGAAGAAGGATGGGTCTATGCGTCTGTGCATAGACTACAGAGCTCTGAACAAGGTAACCATCAAGAACAAGTACCCCCTTCCTAGAATAGATGATTTATTTGATCAACTCAAAGGGGCTACAGTGTTCTCGAAGATAGATCTGCGTTCTGGGTATCATCAGCTGAAGGTTAAAGAAAGTGACATTCCCAGGACGGCCTTCAGGACAAGATACGGCCACTACGAATTTGTAGTAATGCCTTTTGGAGTAACCAATGCTCCAGCAGTCTTCATGGAGCTGATGAACCACATCTTCAGGGAGTATCTCGATAAATTCGTCATTGTATTTATTGATGATATTCTCATATACTCACAGACTCCAGAGGACCATGCTACACACTTGAGGATAGTGCTGCAGATCCTTCAGCAGGAGAAGCTCTATGCAAAATTCTCAAAGTGTGAGTTTTGGCTAGATCAGGTGACCTTCCTAGGTCACATTGTATCCAAAGAAGCATTCAAGTTGATCCAGCCAAGATAGAAGCAGTCAGCAACTGGTGTAGACCCAAGAATGCCAGTGAATCAGAAGCTTCTTAGGCCTGGCAGGATATTACAGAAAATTTGTGGAGGACTTTTCCAGGATAGCCTCTCCACTCACAGCCTTGACCAGAAAGAACAGAAGTTTGAATGTCAGATAAATGCGAGCACAGTTTTCTAGAGCTGAAGAAGAGACTGACCAGTGCTCCCATCCTGACTGTTCCAGAGAGTGACAAGGCCTTTGACATCTACAGTGATGCATCCAAGATGGGCCTTGGAGCTGTCCTCATGCAAGATGGTAAAGTAATAGCATATGCCTCCAGACAGCTCAAGGACTATGAGAAGAATTACCCTACCCACG